>JAFREE010000128.1:0-71046 GCA_019400425.1 Hymenochaete sp. R1
GACACGACACCTTTGGACATATTCATCGACAATGAATCTGCCATATGTATGGCTTCAAACGATGCTCATTTATCGCGTTGTAAAGGTGTCAACATTCCCGTCCACCATATAAAGGATCATGTTCGCCAGAAACACATTCGGCTTCGAAGGATCAAAAGCGAGGACAACCCAGCCGATATCCTAACAAAGGCTTTACCATTCGCAACCCATATCAAATGTGTCAAAGGTCTGGGATTGGCATAAGTCCGTTCGAGGGGGAGTGTTGACCGAGACGGAGGAAGTGCGAAGCGGACTTATAGGATTTATTATTTTGTTTTGTTCTGTGCATGTCAGCCGCGATCACATGATCCGGCGTGTTCATAAGTAGTCTACATTCTCAAAGTTCGAACCTCAGCAGTTACCACGACTATTCACAAAGGTTTCCGCTGAGGTGAGAACATTCTATTACTATTCTACCTTCATTTTACTTAACCACATGTAACTAGCGTATATTCTTTAGGTTAGAGCAGTTACCACGACTATTCACAAAGGTTTCCGCTGAGCGTATATTCTTTAATTTGAGTGTCGTTGTTGAGTTACGATGGTTGTGTAAGTCGACGTGTCCCCGGGGTGCACTTCTTGCGTCTTGCGTGCGCGTCTTCCTTCTCTCTTCTTCCTCATCTCTCTCTTTCGTACTTACCATTGACCATGGCATCTCCAGTCTTCTTCATGAGTAAGTCTTTGCAGTTTTCGTACTTTCAAAAGCTCATCTTTGTTCCATTAGATTTTGCACTTGTGCGACCGTCACGTCACAAGCTCGAAATTCGGACATGACAGCGGCCGAAATGTGCTTCTTCGCGCCATGTCATCTAATTTCACCTTTGCACAATCGAACGAGCATTCAGACATCATCAGAACATGTTTAAGTTCAAAGGCCATAATGAAGGTGATTCTTAACTGGATGGGTGGTTCGCGGTGAGCAGTTTTTTTTCGTCTTCACTGTCTCCTTCGGTCACTGCTGAGGGTGTTTGGTCAGGCTAACGATGAAGAGATGTTGGCACTCGTCAAAACGTCCATCACCACCAACTTCGGCATTCGATGGTCCGAGTCTATGTGCAAGCCAACCCTTCAAGCCGTACAGACAGTAGCAAAAAGTGGCTCTGGACGGACGTCTGTGGCCCTCGCAAATGCCAACATCACAAGCCCTTTGTCGCATCCGCAAATCCGACAACAATCCCATCGCGCGCACTGTCGGTGCTACCATCGAGGGCTGATGGGAGTCGGGTGTTGTGACTGGATGCGAGTTCTTCAACATTGAGAGGATTGGTGACGTGTATTTCTCGTTCCTCATGGGGTGCGAGTGCTCGAAGGCTGGCACGATCTTGCTCCATGGTCCCTCCCAATGGCATTCTCACCGAGACCGACTGTGTTCTCGCTGGTGTGAGGGGAGCAACAGTTCTGGACTCGGCGGAAGGTGACTTCAATGTTGATCGCCGTTTTTTCATCGACCGCGCGAGCGAGCGAACGACTCTCTCAACACTTGACTTCCTACCACCTCCACACCGCGCGCATCGACATGCTCGAAGGGACAGAGAAAAAGCCCCATTGTGGCTGCTAAATGCGCGAAAACTCAAAGCAATGGCAGACCGAATCAGCCCACAGCGCGCCAAATGCAGCAACATGCAATGCGCCACGTCCACTCCCAACTGACAGGAATGACCACACAGACAGTCGTGGTCTTCATCGGCTTCTCAAGGAGCGAAAAAGCGACGCGCTGTTGATGCGCCATCAGAGCGCACCTTTTTTTTCGCTGCTTCGCTCACTCGCTCGCTCACAGGACCTGCAAACCATCGCGCTTTGGTTTCAAGCTATGATGTGTGACTCCTGGCGCTTCGAAAGTGCAGTGCACTGGGAAACTCTTCTCTTGACAAGAACCGTCGTGCATGGACAGAAATAACAGAGCTGGTTAGGTGCAGGGGCAGACGCTTTCGTGGGTGAAAGCTTGGATATGGGGGTGCGTTCATTGTCTTTTTTTCTTGTAACTCTTATCTGACGAGCGACTCTGAAGGTCAACTGAAAAGGGATGGCTCGTCGTTCAACACAACCTATCGATATCAGTCTACAAGCAGTCTCTTTCGCTCACCCACTGGCAGGCACGTTTTTCTCGCTGGCAACGGAACAAAAAACTCTCGCACCTTACTTTCAGCAACTTTCTCGCGCTAACAATTTCGGAAGGGCACGAGAGTCCTAACCGTTCGTACATACCACCCACCTAACAGCCATCTCCCATTCATTATCAACGATGCCTCCGGACCTCAAGGCTGCATTCGGCACTATCCAGAAGCCGTTATCCACGGCGGAAATGTACAAGGACCCCACTGTCAGTATCGTCACACACATCCTGCGGTCGCACACACTCGCCGACGCCGCCATGTGGGATTCTGCTGAGGACTCGCTCGCTCGCTCTCGCAAAATCATCCCTCGGCCTATTGTACAATGACGACTCAACACTGACAAGCAGGGAGGCCGAGGTGACGGCCAGATAATGTTTTCGGCACGTTCAAATCGCTTTTCAAAGCCTTTATGGTTGTTCATACCCTACTTCTCAATGTCGTGTTTCAAACGCAAGTCGGAAAGGCTCGAATAGCCTAACCCATTTACATGCATGACCCGATTTCGATGTTCTCAAGCTGCTCCGAAAACGGGTCTCTTGCATCACATAGTAAATTTGCATATCTTTGAATTATATTCATGTATATATATGCTTTACTGTGTACATCATATTATCGCTCGAGCGAGTTCATTTGTATCTATGGCCGTTAAGATATTATCTCGCTCTCCACAGAGTCAGTTGACTCCGAGCCGGCGGTACTTGGTGTAGGATCCCAAGCAGGGGTTTTCGTGTCGGCGCCAGCTCATCCAGAGGCAGAGTGCGCGCGCCCGAAGATGAGAATGAGGTCACCAGCGACGTTTGTTGAGTACGGAAGCTGGAGCCAACTTGACTGACGGAAACGACAGCGCGAGGGAACGAAATTGATGATGCGAGCGAGAATGGAAGAGAGCAAGTTGTACGCCAGCGGAGCGGTTCGCACTTCGGCGAGCGAAGAGAAGAAAAAACTGAAAGGAAAGAAAGATGAACGGACGGACAGTCAGACGGTGCGCGATCGTTTCAGGTTCAAAAGTCGCACTGGACGGAGATGGCGTCCAGAGAATCAAACGGGATAACGATGACAAGCAATGGACAGGGGCGAAAGGGACGAGTAGACGAAAAAAAGAGGATCAAAAAAGGGGACAAATGAACTCGTGTCGTCCGAGTCTTGGCCCATCGCGTACATCTCTTGTTGGTGAGAGAGACGGTGCTGCTGCTGTTGCTGCACGAAGAACGGCTCTCCACCCATCGGACTTCCGGGGCCATGAGCAGAAACTGGTATGAACGTACCCTGCCAACCTCCAGAGCCCTGTCCCCACTGTGCCTGAGCCCGTGCCTGCGCGACATGCTGCTTCCGTCGCTGCTGTGGAATTTGTTGTTGTTGCTGTTGGCGGTACAATCCCTTCTGCACCGACGTGTCCCACCCAGTTCCGAACCCATTAACAGAGCCCAACTTGTCCTGGTGCCCAGCGACGCGCGCGAGTGTTGCATCTGGTGGCCGAGCGATGCGCGCGAAACCCCATGCTGGTGGCCAGATGGCTCACGTATCGCCTGTGTCCCAGAGTCGAGTCCGGAGTGAGACAGCATGTCGAACTTATTCGCGCTGTTGCTACCGCGCGCGAAAATCATCTGAGGTACGCTCGGGACTTGCTGTTGTTGCTGAACGCGTTGTTGTTATTGGCTAAAGAATCTCTGGCTGAGGATTGGTCCCTTGAACGTGAAGGCGGTGGCAGCTGGCTGAAGCTGCATGCGCACGAAGTCGTCCTCGTCGCTATGCATCCCTTCTTCCTCCTGCGTAGCCATCTCGTACGCGCGACTGTCCTCCTCTCCCGTCTCACCAAGGCTCTTAGTAGCCTCCCAAGATCCATTTTCTCCAACTCCTTCCGTCTCTTGCGGGTTGATGAGCTCCATGAACTCGGTGCTCCGAGCGAGTTCTTCCAACCATGGCAGTCCTACTCGAGCACGCCACTCGTTGTTAGGGGTTCTCAACGTGTCCGACTCTGCGCGAATGAGACGCAGTTCTCTCGCGGCGAGAAGACGAGTGCGGCGCACTTGGTGGAAGATGGCGATAGACGAGCTGGCGACCGCAGACCTGGATGGACGCCTGACGGAGGCGAGGTTCGGCAGTAGACCTGCGAGGTCGAGAAAGCAACTGTTGAGGATTTCACGGTGGGCGCGCTCAACAACAATGTGTGTTGCGCGGCGCTCTGTGGTATTGGCACGGCGATTCGGCTTGCGCTTGTTGCTGCTGCTGATTGTC
Source organism: Hymenochaete sp. R1 (assembly GCA_019400425.1). Classification (NCBI taxonomy): domain Eukaryota; kingdom Fungi; phylum Basidiomycota; class Agaricomycetes; order Hymenochaetales; family Hymenochaetaceae; genus Hymenochaete; species Hymenochaete sp. R1. Next base: position 4,389 of record JAFREE010000128.1, read on the forward strand.
GTGGACGCAAGAGCCTGGACGTCTCCGGATGTCTGGGTGGCAATCACTATTTGATCTGGCCAAAAAAGAAAAGAAACTTACAGTGTGATCACTATCGATCGATGGCAAGAAGGGAAGACCCGCAGAACCAGGGGTGAATGGTGTTTCGGTCCCTTGAACGACCGGTTTGAGGTGATGAGGGCAGTGGCGGCGGCGGCGGCGGTGGTGGTGGTGGTAGCTGGCTGAGGCTGGATGCGCGCGCGACCGTCGTCGTCGCTGTCGCTGTCCTCGGTCCATGCGCGCGTGCGCGCGTTTCCCTACCCCCTCTCCTCTATCTCCCAATCCCCACCCACCTCCTCCAATCCCGACCATCCCGCAACCTGAGGAACATCGTGAATTCGGTGCTCCAAGCAGGTCCTTCCAACCCCACCCATCCTACTCGAACGCGCCATCCAAGGGGTTTTTTTTTTCATTCCCAATGCGTCCGGATGCGCGCGAGCGCGAGCGAGAACGAGAACGACGAAAAAAAAGACTGGGGCGCGCGGACGACAGCGACGGCCGAGTTGGGGCGTGCTTGATGGAAGATGGTGGTGGTGAGTTGGCAGGAGATTGAGGAAACGGCCGTTGGGCCCGTTCGATGTTATAGGCACAACAGCCGTGCTTGCGCGCGCTCTCGCGCCGTTAGTGGTGGTGGTGGTGGGTGGTTAAGGCTGCATGCGCGTGAAACCATCGCCGTCGCTGTTGCCATTCCCGGTCCACGCGCTTATTTCTGGGTGAACGCCAGAAGATGGGACGCAATCGACAAAGTGATATGTGTCAAAAGTCAAGAAAAAGTACTTTGGATGAGGCCGGCAAAAGGGCTATGGTGGTGGTGACTTGCCTAGTGATATTGACAAGAGTACAGAGAACGTTGAGTGTGTCTTGAGGTACACAAAACAGAGCCTGTCGGCGGATTCGCGATTGCTCAGCGAGCAGGTGCCCGAGTGAAAGTACAGAACGTAAGAATCGATGGTAGTTGGTGGGGATCCTAAGTGATGGCAACGTGATGGCTCAGCGGAAATCTGTTAGAAAGAGAAAGACCAGTAAGGAGCTTCAGACATGCAAAGTGTGAGTGTGGGTCGATGGGCGAGAGTGTTGATTGATAGTAAATGGAAAGAAAGACAGACAGACGGACGGCATGCAAGAACACGAATTTCGTTTTGCGTCGAAAAGAGGCACTGAACGGAGGCAGCAACGTTTTAGCGAAGCAAACAGGTTAACGACGGCGCGCGGTGAATAAGGGGTGACAGGAGCGAGCAAGTGAAAAGAGAGAGAATCGGAAAAGAGGACTACGAGTTGGTGAGGAATGGTGGGGGTATCAATGCTCTGGTAAAGAATTGGCGATGATGAAAGGAAGAAAAAAAAACCAAGGATTTAGCGCATCGTAGAGGCACAAAGCACCGATATATGATACAAACCCGCAATAGCAATGAAGAGAAGAGATGCATATGCGAAGGGGCTGGGAAGTCGACAAGCTCGAATCGATTTCCAGCGCTGGCAATAAATATTGGTACACCAGTAAGAAATTAAAACACGGACAACTTACAAAAGCACAGAGGGCAGGTAATGCGAAGCAGCAACATGTGGTTGGCGAGGAGAGAGAACACACAGAAAAGGAGGGGGACGAGAAGGAATGTTAAACAGGGAGAAAGAGGCAAGGGATTATGTATAGTCAACAGCTTTTCGATGAAGGGGACGTACGATGGTAAATTTCCAGATCGTATCCACCTCTCACATCATCATTCTCGTTAACATGATGCTCGCGTTCGCCTGTCAACTCACAGCAACGCTCGCCGTTTGCTAAACCTGTGCCTGTACCCGCTCGCTCGCTCCTGAACGGTGTAATGACAAGATCAGCCTTCGTTCTCCATAACCGACGTTCCTGCCATAATGAACGTTGTCTACACGCCTGGAGTGCACCCTGGGTTCTCGGCTGTCTACTAAGCCCCATTCTCTCCGGTCTCTTCCGACTCCTGCAGGTTGATGAGCTCCGAGAACTCGTTACTCCGAACTGGCTCCTCTATCGTCGCTAATCCAGCTCGAGCGCGCCATTCATTGTTCTCCCTTCTCAAAGCGTCCGACTCTGCAATCATGAGACGCAGTTCCCTTGCAGCGATTAGGCGAGTGCGACGAGCTTCGAGCATGATGGCGATGGACAGGTTGATAATCGCGGACTTGGACGGACGCCTCATAGAGGCGAGATGGGGCAAAAGACCTGCGCGTCTGATGAAACGGCTGTACAGATTTTCGCGGCGGGCACGTTGGATAGCAGTACGCGTTGCCCGACGTTCAATGGTAATGGCTCGGCGGATGCGCTTGCTCATGTTGTTGCTACTGTTTGCCGTGGACGCAGGGGCATGAGCACCTCCGAATGTCTAGGATACAGTCAATGTTCGTTCTACTCAAAACGCATGTAAAGCCTTACAATGTTTTCACCGTCGACTGATGGTAAGGAGAGAAAACCTGTGGGGCCAGGCGCGTTGAGTGCTACCAATGGTTGAAAGCCGGAAAGTGGGGGAGAGCCAGTATTTGATTCCGAAGTCAAAGAAGCGGTCGTCGCTTCAATAGCAGACATTTATGTGTGCGCGCGAGAGAGATGGCTTTCGGAGAACGGGGCGTTTGAGCTATATGAAACAAAAGGTGACGGCGAGAGTCCAAAAGTTACAGGTCGACAGTGGTAGAGATGGCGGGAATGCTACGAGTGACGACCACAAACGCCGCGCGCGTCTGATGAGCTCGGTGGGTGGGCGACGATGACGATCGCCGCAACCAAACTTTGCCCTTGCCTTCTACCTTCATCTCTTTCTTTCTCGCTCATCGTCAACCATGGCATCCCCAGTCTTTGTCATGAGTAAGTGCTATCAAGGCCGATACATTTGAATGCTCATCTCTGTCTCATCATCATCAGACACCGCGCCTGAGCGACAGTCCGGTCGCAAGGCTCAAATTTCAAACATCACCGCGGCTAAGGTAACGTTAATCCCGTTCGTCTCTCGTTGTCCGGGATCGGTCTGAACCCACTTTAGACTGTTGCAGACGTCATTAGAACATGTTTAGGCCCCAAAGCCATGCTGAAAATGATTCTTGACCCGATGGGTGGTATTCTGTGAGCAGCTCTGTTGTTCTCGCCGTCTCTTTTGGTCAATATCGAACGCGTTTTTATTAGGCTAACGAACGACGGTAACGCGATTTTGAGGGAAATCGAGGTGGCGCATCCAGCGGCAAAGAATATGATTGAGCTCAGTAGGACACAGGATGAAGAATGCGGGGATGGAACAACAAGCGTCATCATTCTCGGTGCGTAAAACAGCGTACGCGTCTACTATCCTTCTCACATCTTTCTTACAGCCGGGGAAATCCTTGCTCAGTCTATGCAACCTCTGGAACGGAACATACACCCTGTCGTCATCATATCCGCGTTCAATAAGGCCATGAAGGAAGCACTCGCCGTCATCGATCGAATCTCCATCCCAATCGATGTCGCAAACGATGAAGAGATGTTGGCGCTCATCAAAACGTCCATCGGTACTAAATTCGTTGTTCGATGGTCCGAACTAATGTGCAAGCTAGCCCTTCAAGCCGTACGGACGGTAGCGAAAAGCGATGCTGGCTTGACGACTGTGGACATCAAACGTTATGCGCGCGTGGAGAAGATACCGGGTGGTGAAATTGAGGATTCGCGCGTACTCAGCGGTGTCATGCTGAACAAAGATGTCACCCATCCAAAAATGCGCCGCCGAATCGAAAAGCCTCGAATCATCCTTCTCGACTGCCCATTGGAATATAAGAAGGGCGAATCGCAGACGAACATAGAAATCACGCGCGAGGAGGACTGGTCGAGGGTACTAGAGATCGAAGAAGAGCAGATCAAGATGCTCTGTGAAAAGATCATCGAGTTCAAGCCTGACCTCGTCTTCACCGAAAAGGGCGTCTCTGATCTGGCGCAGCATTTCCTCGTGAAAGCCAACATCACAGCCCTCCGTCGCGTGCGCAAATCCGACAACAATCGTATCGCCCGCGCTGTCGGCGCTACCATCGTGAACCGCATCGAGGACCTACGTGAGTCAGATGTTGGGACTAAATGCGGGCTCTTCAAATCGAGAAGATTGGCGACGAGTATTTCTCGTTCCTCACGGAGTGCGAGAGCCCAAAGGCTTGCACGATCTTACTTCGTGGTCCCTCAAAAGACATTCTCAACGAGATTGACCGCAATCTCGCTGATGCGATGTCCGTCGCTCGCAACGTTGTATTCAATCCGCGACTCGCTCCTGGTGGAGGGGCGACAGAAATGGCCATCAGCGTCGCTCTCCAAAAAGAAGCGCGGAGTATTACGGGTGTCGAGGGTGTGGCATACAGAAGCATAGCGGATGCGATGGAAGTGATTCCTCGTACCTTAGTTCAGAACGCTGGCGGTAACGCCATTCGCGTACTGACGGAACTCCGGGTAAGCCTGCACATCTTCTTGTTGAAAGACTATGTTCGAAAAGCCTTCGTTTGCAGGCGAAGCATGCTGCTGGGGAGCACACGTGGGGAATCAACGGCGACACGGGCAAAGTCGTGGACATGAAATCATATGGGCTGTTTGAGTCTGCCAGCGTCAAAGTGAGTAATCGTCTCCTAAAACATACTACAGTCTTCAGTGATTCTTCTTTCCTCAGATTCAAATCCTCAAAACGGCCGTCGAGGCCGCGCGCATGCTTCTCCGCGTCGACGATGTCGTGCAAGCTGTACGAAAGGAGAGACAAGAACAGCAGGGACCACCGCCTGAGGAGATGGAAGGCTGACCTGCTGCATGTATCACCCACTGTCGTTTTTATTTAGCTCCAGCAGAAAAGAAAAGCAATGTATAATGTAGTATTCTCGAAGACAAAGGTTGTTTTGGAATCGGTAGAGAGAAAATCTGAGTGATGACATGATATAAACGTCGATCAATGTGTTTCCGTCATCCACGCGAGCGACCGATTTCCTCGAGACGTACCTTCCTCCCACTTCCACACCTCGCTCGTCGTCGAGCTCGGCGCGACCAAGGAGAAACTCCGTCGCAATCACTAAAACGCGTACTGTAAATGATGACTGGCCAAATCAATTTGCAACGCGCAGAAAGCAGCGCCGCGCAACGCGCCATCTCCACGCCCAAATCCCAGGACAGACCGTATAAACGACCGCGTTCCTCGTCGCCTTCTCAAGGAAACGAACACGCCAAGCGACGAGCTGTTGGTGCACCTTCGAAGAGCGCACTCCTTTTATCGTTACCCGGCTTGCTCGCGGTGCCTCCAAATCATCGAGCTTCGGTCTCAAGCTATGGCATGTCGCTCCTGGCGCTCCGAAAGTGCATTGCGCTAGGAAATCTGTCTCCTGACGAGGAGTGTCGCGCATGGACGGGAATAGCGGAGCTTGGATTGAGATTGGTCAAGGCTGGTTGGACGAAGGATGAAAAGCTTTCATGGGCGAAAAGCTTGAATATTGAGGTGCGTTTGCTATATTTTTGTCTAGTGGATCTTATCTGACGAGCAACTCTGAAGGTCGAGAGTGCCATCGGGAAGGGACTGCTCATCGTCCAACACAATCCATCACTATCCGTCTACAGACAGTCTCTTACGCTGACCCAGGCGCGTTTTGCTCACTGGCAGCAAAATGAAAAATATTCTCGTACCCTCCTCAAACGCCTTTCATCAAGTTTCACTCCCGCTAACAAATTCGAAATGTCTCGAACGCCCTCATGGTTCGTATATACCACCCACCTGACAGCCATCTCCCATTCATTATCGACGACTCCTCCGGACCTCAAGGCTACATTTGGCACTATCCAGACACTCTTATCCGCTGCGGAAGCGTACAAGGACCCCGCTGTTAGCATCCTCACACATATCCTGCGGTTGCGCATACTCGTCGACGCCGCCATGTGGGATTCTGTTGAGGACTCGCTCGCTCTCGCAGAATCCATCCTCGGACTGTCATACAATGACGACCCCACGCCAACCAGTAAGGAAGCCAAGATGAAGGCGAAGGATGATTTCATCACGTTTGAAAACCCTTTCGAAGCCTCCATGGCTGTTCATACCCTACTTCTGGGTGTTATGTTTTATACACACGTCGGAAAGGCTCGGATAGCCAGCCCTCGCCTGTCCCACTTACATGCACTGCTCGATTACGATGTTCTCAAATTGTTCCGCAACGGGACTATAGAGGTTAGTCGAGTTGTCCCATGTCCGTTCCAAGTACTCAAAAGCTTTATTAGATCACTCTATCTTCCGGGCCGCCTCTCATCCTTAAATGTACACACCCTCGCGTACTTCACCAACTGGCATATCTTGTCAGTAGCTCTTCCAAGCGAGACGCCGTAGGTCGAAAGCCAAAGCGAAAGGTTTTTGCAATCGAAGGCTTGAACGTCTGGGAGAAAGAAGTGAAGAAAGAAGTGACGTGTAAGTGAACCTCGCTACTATTTCATTTGCTTCGCTTAACCCGAAACACAGTGAATCCCTGGGCTGAACCTCGAGACGCGGAAGAGGTGAATGAACGAATGGTGAAAATAAAAGCGGATCTCTTGTCAGAGCTTGTTGCAGTAAGTATCATCAACAGTCCAGGTATCAATAATGCTAACGCCCTGGAAAGGTGTGCATTATGCGTAGCGAGTTCGAGGAGGCTACAGAGGTACCGTCAAACATAAACCTTGTAAGGGAAAATCTGACACCCATCTATAGAATCTGGATAAACTTATCAGTCATACTCGAAACTTCGACCTCTTCGCCACATATGCAGGCCGTATATCTCTTCATCATGCGCACTTAGCGCATGCGCTTGGTGCATTACATCGAGCCTCTCAGTGTTATGCCGTCGCAGCGCATGTCTCTGTGAAGGGTTCTTTCGTCAATCTGGCCGCCCGCGCTGGATCGTGGGCAATCAAACTCTCAAATGGCGAACATCTGAACAATCGCGCTGCGTGTCAGGATCGGATCAACGAGCTTGTGGACGATTGTAAGGGCATGGGCTCAAATTTGGAGGCTATCGGACACATTCTTCTCAGCTGTATCTCAGGCGAAATTCTTGGAGCGAAGTACGATTCGCGTCTTCTGATATGTTTTCGTTTCTAACAAGGGGTCTTCATTAGGTCTCATCTCAAGTCTGCACTGGATCTCGCTTCAGAGTCACAGGATAACCATCTACGCGCTCTTGTTCTTGCTCTCATCTCCACACTCTACCATCGAACTTCCGAGACGTACGCACGCACAACTCTCGAATCCTGCAGCCAACTCGCATTCGGGCTCGGGGCTGCTAGAAAATCGACTGATCAACAATCACCGCTAAAATCAGGCGCACTAAATGACGGGCCCGTCGGTAATGCTCCTTTAGGATTGTGGGTTGGTCAGCGGTTCCTAGGTTCGTACTTCTTCCTATTATTTCTATTCTTCGACCTGACTGAGCCTTGGTTAGAATTCTATCTTCGAGAAGGTGACGAACATAAAATACGGACCCAACGGGAAAACAACGCGAAGCTGTCAAATGCAGTCCAGCGTCTTTTCGACCGCCGCAATGCCCTGCTTGATCCTGCCTAATCGCTATGCAACCATTATCCTTATTTCATTTCATTTTGCTCTGTCGTCGACACTCTACTCGTTGTACCTCTATTCTAAGCCATCCCATGCTTCAATTTCATCAAGCCCCTCTCTCAATTCCATTCGTAACTCTTCATCCATTACTGTTTCATTACATTCGCTGTCGACTTTCCATATATCGCATCGTTTTCACCTTTTCTATTCTTCATTCCTTGCAACCCGCCACGAACCGCAGATTTTCCCAACTGTCACATTGTTCCTTACATGTACGAAGCAAGAACGCGAGTCAATTGTACTTGCCGTTCGCGAGCGCACTTCTTAATCCCTGTAGTCACCTTTACATGCCTTGTGAGGGTTCATCTAGGAACATGATCGACATAATATCACAAACCACACCACATAGTCACTCACGTTCGAGGACAACTAGATGCCAATTTTTACAGAAATATATACTTGTCTTCTCACGACAAGTCCGTCAGAGGCTAGGGTACCACATCAGAATGTACACTGCATACGCGTCGTCGACCAAGATGAGCATGAATTTTAGAAAAGAAAACCATTGTTCGTAACAGCAACAAGGAGATAAGAATGCGCGTCCAATGAGTTGAGCCTGGATAAATAGGTTTTAGCATTCTCGTAGAAGTCGAAACTCAGGCTGCTCTTCCTTGCATTCAATGGACTTGCTAACATCGATTCCATCATCCATCCGCGCATCTGTTGCGACGAGGGACGACACGGGAGTGCCTTTTTGCGATTTTAGATCTTAGACTTTTGGACGAGGCCATGAGTTATGTTCCTGTTGCAAAAAATGAACCCAGGTTAAAGTGCAACGTTCAAATTAGATATGTGGCAAGTGGCAGAGGGATGTGTTACCGATGAATGAACAAATGATAAGAGAAGGCATACAGCCAGCCTATTTTATCCAAGAACTTATTCTTCATCTCTTTTTCGTCTGGCCTTGCTCTGGCATTGATGACGGCGCTGGTGTCGGCGCCAGGTTCACGCGCTTCGCTAAAACTGAGGTGGGATATGGTAGAGGATACCAATGTTCACGGTCGTGGAAAACAGAGCAGTTGCGCGAGGGATGGTGCGGTAAAAGACGCGGTGCACCTTAAACCCATGGGCTTCATGGGTTTGATCTCGAATATCGAAGAATATGGTCCCACTGGTGCTACCCGAGACTGGAAAGCCGTTTTTCTCCCTGGCCGTCATCAATCGCACGTTCGCGCATTGAGCACGCCGTCGCTCAACCTGTTCATCATTCTGACCCGGCGTGAAACTGGTGCGTACCTCGAAGATGGATAGAACACCGTCCAAGTTGTAGTCTAGCTAGCTCGCAGTAGACGCTTGTTCATCACAGACCTCGTCAGCTAGAGCAGACACTCGCTGGAGCTCATTGATAATAGGATCAATGCGGAACAGGGAAATCGTACCTGGAGGCTCGCGTAAGATTTTAAAGCATTGGTATCATCCGGATATGACTTACGCCCCCATCGGACGCAAAGACTATTTGGCCGACTAACGTTGTAGAGAGAGAGAGAGAGAGAGAGATAGAAATTGAGGAGTGGTAGTCTCGCTCCACCGAGAAAGGGCCGTAGCCTAAGACGTTGTCGTAGAGCTCGCGAATGTTAGGCTGAGTCGTTTCAAACATTTGAAACCAAAAACCCCGGGATCCGGCGCAGAAAGGGTCATTGGCATTCTCAATGACAGAACTACAACCGGTGGAAATGGCTTGAGGATGATAAGATTGAATAGGAAGCCTTAGAAAAAGGAGTTGAGATTTTGGTCGAACAGTGATACAAGATAACTGAGGACCACGGAAAGACGTTTTCGGCAATGAATGCTGAGCCGCTTGTTTCTTTAGTCATCCCGCCCGCCGCATTTTTCTTTAAGAAAAGGCTGACCAATTCCACCTGGCCTTTCTTTTATTGGCGGAGGCAGCTGTCATCCAATAAGTTTTACAGCACAAAATACAAAAAAGAAGATATCTGAAGAGTTCGCGGCATCAGATGAGATACAACCAACGAAGACAGCGTATCGGTGTTATCCATCCCGTTGTCGCCCTACCTACGACATTCCCGAAATTACCCCGATTTTAAAGAACACTTTCAAGTCCGAGTTTTTGGATGAGGATAAGCCGGTGGAACTCGTGCGGGAGACGTCGTTGCCAAACTGGGTGGGATTAGCGGATGGAGATGAAGTCTAGATAGGAGTTCACCGTGTCGTGTTTGAGCGAGGTGGTGGGATCGTTTGCGGTTTTGGTATCACGACACAGATCTGTTCATGGCAGCAAGATGAACCTCAAAATCACGAGTTATTGGTGGAGAGCACATACCAGAGAAATCATAACCGGCCCTTTTACCGATGCAACGGGCATTCTTTCGGCCTCGGGGGCACGTAAGCCACAAGGCGACGAACGCGCGAAAGATCGAACAATCCCTGTAAGTAGCACGTATCTGCCGGATTTTCAATTCGTTAACTCTTTTAAAACATGGCGCAGAATGGATAAGTCATGTAATTTATACGATGAAGTATGTTGGACCGTACTATTCATTGCTCTTTCGGGAACACATTGCCCTTCTTTAGTCCCGGAGCCCGAAATAAAACTGCACTAAAAACATGCACAACCTCAAGACGTTCAGCACCTCCAATCCAGACTACTTTCAGCTCTTCCCTCAGATGTTCCATTGGCGCAATACTAATCATATGGATCGCATTAATGACGTTGTTGCAATCCGCCAAAAGGTCAAGGAAAGGCTCCGTCGAAGATAGAGAGAACGCACACGATTGGAGCGCTAGCAACAAGGCTAGATTCGACACAAGCCAGGTTACAGCCTACAAAACGGATATTCAACGTAAAGTACGCCTTTTGAGAGAGGAAAAGCAAGTCATAGTCTCTAGGGGTATCAAGATGGAACAGTGATGCTTACAATGCATTTAGAGCGTTTTGAAGCTTTGGCGACCGACCTCCGATGCAACAAGTACCGACAAGCAGCAGACCCTTCGCCACGAACAAAGTTCAAAGCCAGAAGTGATGAAAATGCATCCAAATGTGATTAAAAACTCCGGGAACACAAGTCTACGACGAAAACGAATAAGTGAAATCGCACCACGGAAAAGGAGACCTGGAAGACTTACTAAAGGCTTGGTAGAAAGTAAGAAACGTCACGCTTTCTACCACCCCGACAGCAAGCCAATACCAAAATAGGAGCAATAGTCACTGTCTGGTACGAAGAGGCACTGTGCGTCTCAAAACGTGATATGAGGGTGGTCATTGTCAAAGGATGGATGGGACGTTGACTCGACTCGGCCGACTTCGGTGCAGTGCGTGATCGACACGATCGACATAACGCGTCCAAACGACGCGCTCGCCTTTCTTTCCGGGGTCTACTTCTTCTTCTCCTACCTCATCATCCCTCTCTCTGTGTGTTCGAGTATCGTCAACCTCGTTGTTCAAAATGTTAGAAGGAAAACTCGCCGATGCCGTCCTTCTCAAAAAGCTCCTCGATTGTACGTCGATGTCAATCTTCTTCTTATGCAACGCGTCAGGGCGTCACTTCGTTGACTTTGACGCGTGCGGGCGACGCGTCCCTGAACCGCTATTTTTCTTATCACGTCTCGTTGTTGAATCCGTGCACTTACTGTCTTTCCTATAGCTATCAAGGAGCTCGTCACGGGTACGTACTCCATCGAGCAATGTCATACAGTAGTTTTCACACATTCGACCCCAAGACGCCAACTTCGAATGCAACGAAGAAGGCCTGAACCTTCAAGCCATGGATAATTCACACGTCGCATTGGTATCGGTCAAACTACGTGAAGAAGGATTCCTTGCATACCGTTGTGACCGTCCCATGCCGCTCGGCGTCAACCTCAACAGTCTTACAAAGGTCCTCAAGTGCGCCAAGGATGACGACATGGTTACTCTCAAAGCCAGTGACGACGCTGATATCCTCAATCTTGTATACGAAGGGAAGAACTCGGACCGTATAGCTGAATACGACATGAAGCTAATGGATATTGATGCTGATAATTTGGGCATACCCGATACCGAGTACGATGCGCGCGTCACCATGCTCGCACCAGAGTTCTCCAGGATTGTAAGGGACCTGTCGCAGCTTGGTGAGACAGTCCGCATTGAGGTCAGCAAGGAAGGTGTCAGATTCGCCGCTGAGGGCGAACTTGCCAACGGGTCGGTGCTACTCAAGCAGACAGATAGTGCCCGCAAAAGGTACGCCGATACCGATAAGAAGCCAAAGAAGGAGAAAGAAGCGGAGGATGATGAAGAAGAGGATGAAGACCAGGAAGAGGGAAGCTCGAAGAAGAAGAAATCGAATGGGTCTGTCAAGAAGGAGCAGGATGGCGACACGGAAATGGAGGATGCAGAAGAGGTCAAGGATGAGGACGGTGAGGATGAAAAGCCCGAGTTCGATTCGGATGAAGAGGAGGAGAATACGCGGAAGCGCAAGAAGGCCCAGAAGGCGCGTGTTTGTTATCTTTTTTTCCGTTATCCGTGTTCATTAACCAAAGGTTCAGGCGGCTTCGAAGTCCAAAAAGTCCAAGAAGGGATCGGATGATGATGCATCCGGAGGAGTTGCTATTGACATGTCTCAGCATGTCTCACTCTCCTTTTCCCTTAAATACCTAGTCAACTTCGCCAAGAGCGCTGCCCTCAGCGAGACCGTAGAGCTGCATATGTCGAATGATGTTCCTCTCCTCGTACGTTAGCTCCTTTCTCTTATGGACAATATCGCTGAACGACTTCGAACGCAGGTTTCGTACGATTTTGACGCGGGTCATATCCATTACTACTTGGCACCCAAGATCGGTGATGAGTGAAGGGAGAAAGGAATTCGGTGCCGAAGCTAAAATGAGAAGCTCTTCTGCTATTATCTTGGTATATGCCATTATCCTGACATTTCTCTGTGTCTTCTACGTGATTCCCTTGCTTTATACTATGAAGCATCCCTATTGATTCATATTGCCGCCTTTCAAAAAATTTCCTGCCCGAACGCGTCCTTTTCAGTCTCGGTTTCTGAAGGGTCCTTGCGAGTCTCAGACACTCTAAATCGCATTCGTAGAGGCATAGAATTGAAGGTCCGTTTGTCCTCGTACAGGACTGCCGGCAAATGCGGCAATACACCGGATCCACGACCGGAAATCATTAGTATTTTAACCGGTCGCTCAGAAGCGTAAACCTTGGAGCAACATGTCAGACTAATCTCCAGGTCAAGGTGCGTGCATTCGGTTCCTTAAGAAATTCGCCTTTATAGCGGGCTTCAAGCATAACTACAATAACCGGGACAACGCAAGACTACACCCTTACTACCATCCTAAGCCTGATGTTCAAAATTTCTTTGACGTGAGACGCGAGGTTTCTAACATGCATGCCCGTGCAAACCTTATGCATGTGTTGAATGAAGGATGCCGCAGCACGCTTAAAAGTCTGGAGGCACATCTGAGGATAGCTTTACTACCCTGACCCACTGATCTTTTGTTCCACATTCTCAGATGGCACCAGTCTCTTTCAGCGGAATCGACCTTAGTGATTCGGTGTGCATTGATCACTTTTGGCACTGTTGCTTACGTTCATTTTCCTTTTAGTTCGGATACCTTTTCATCGCTCTCTTGTATGTACTCATTCATGAGCTTCGTTCTCGTTCTAATCACCACAGTCAGATTGACAACTGCGTGAGGCGCTTTCTTCCTCATGAGCAATCAGAAGCCTGATATCAATGTAGATTTTGGGGGTCAAGTGTTGTACAGCTTTATTTCTACTTCGAGGTAGCGCCTACTTTTATACGCACAGCGATTCGTCTAATATACTCCCAGAGATTCTCGAAACAAGATGCATGGGCGATGAAGCTCTCGCTAGTAATGGTTTGCGTGCTTGACACCATTCATCAAGTTACACTGGCGCATCTCCATTACACGCATCTTATCGTCAACTTCGCAGACATCTTCGACTTGGACACAATCAGCTTGTGAGCTTCAAACTTGCCTATATCATGTCTCGATATCCATTGCGTTATGAAGCGAAGGACCTCTGCTCATCATCTTAACGGCTTTCGTGGACCTAATCGTGCAGTCCATTTTCGTATCGAGGATCTGGCAACGTGAGTTTGTCCCTTAACAACGCCCATATCACTTGACTTCCCTTTCTCACCGGATATCTCCCAGTCAGCAAAAACCGCAAATCTCTGACTGGTATCTCGACCATGCTCGTCCTCGCCCACTTCGGCATAACAATACTGTTCTTCAGCCGGTCTCTTTCCTTCACCCACATAACCCAATTCACAACGCAATACGCCACTGAACTGGCCGTGAATGGTATCGGCTTCGTTACGGACGCGTTCATTGCCGGGACGCTCGCAGTAATACTCTACCGAGCGCGGTCGCCTTTTCCAAAGACCAACTCCGTGATCGCGGTGCTCATTCTCTACTTTGTTAGTACCGGGATTGTGATGGACATATGTTCTCTGTCGGCTCTTCTTGTCACTGTCTTGTACAGGGGCTCGCTCGTACCTATGATGGTGCTACTTATCTATCCGAAGCGTACGCCTTTAAAAATTTCGTTGCTACCTGAGGCCCCATTGTAACGTGCATTTCAAGTCTACGTCAATTCCATTCTGGCATTGTGAGTCGATTTTGGGGGTTTTCTTCTATCTTACATATCAATCTCATTTTGCACGTATGTCTACCAGGCTTAATTCTCGTCGCCGAAACCGCAAACGTAACTCTAGACCAACCAACGTCATGGTCAATCCTCATAACGATGCACGAGCACACAGTCACGTCAATTCCCTTGATTCCACAAACGTGAGTCATCTATTTTCATTCGTTCTCAATATTCTTCATCTACCACCCCACCTTTTCCGTCCAAGACCACTTTGGAGTTTGTAACTAGGTCTGAGCCCGCTCTGGCAAAATCTGATTTGGAAACGGCGATGCGTCGTGACATAGAAGTGCGTTCTCGTAGTTGACGATGACTCAATACGATCTCGACTTATTAATCAATTTAGATCGAGGTCTCGGTCGAGACCCAACGATTTTCGAGAATGTAGAATAGGAATGATTCTTTCGGCTGAATAGTCTATGTATGTGATATTCTGGGGTAAAAAAACAAGCCAAGGTTCTCCTGCTACGGTAAAAAAAGAAGGAAAGAAGGGCAACTTAGCAAGTACAGGGAAAGAGCTTTCGTTTCAATGCGTGATACCAAACACAGTTTAGTCTCTTCAGCATGTCGTTCATGTTCGGCCTCTCGTTAAGCTAATTCTTCCAAAAAAACACCTTTCAGTCCGCGCGCAGCACTTATCGCGCCCTCGATCCTGTCAATCGCTGCAGTTTCTTGTCGTATTTGGCATGTTCGATGATTTGGAGGTCCTTGGTGTTTGCATTGGGTTTTTGATTCGTCATGTGTATTATCTGAAGATATCTTTATAGAATAAGCACGTACTCCTCGCAGTCTTACCACATGCATATAAATGCATGTTTGTGAATGAGTTGATATCTTATCATCGTTCAATATGCTTGGGTGCAAGCCATTTAAATAACTTGTAGATTGACTAGCTCTCTATGAACTGATGGTACGTATCTCCTTCAAGCATTTTTGGGAGGGCAAAATCAGTAATGAGTGATTATCTTTCTATGTTGACGAGGATATTGACCTCCCATGAATCACTTGCATCACTGTTAACCAGGCAAGATCAACGACGAGACAAATGTGAAAGACAAACAGGTTTATAATTGTCATGGAAAACGAGAGGATGCGTCGTATACAGCGCTTGGGCTCCTTGTTTTTCAGATTAGTATTCACTTGCCAACGCCGGGTGATTTCATGAAGAAGTCCATAATCTCCCCGCTCTTCGTTCACACCCTAATCATACAGGGGTACTTCTCGACACTTCCTACTCCAGAGTAAATCTCATAGAAAGGTGTCAAGATCACATATTCTCTTCCAATTGAAAACTTCTTGAAGGGAAGACTGCAGATAAGAAATATTCAGTGATGACGAAAAGTATGAACAAACGTGAATGAATCTCACGTCTTTGGATTTCTGTGGCACGTTAGTCATTCGAATGTCCTTGAACTTACAATACTCCTTTCCAAAATAGATGTATCCGTAAATGTCAAACGTGTTTTTTTTCGGAGTCTTAGGTAAGGGATTGCGAGAAGTCCTGCATGTCTTCGGGATTGAGTACAAGCTACGAGAGAAGTGGTTTGCATATACGCAATCCATCCCGCAAGCTATTTTCGAAGTCCTGTAGTCATTTTTTGCTTTCATGGACATCACCTTGGAGGCAAGTCAAATGAACAGAATCCTTAATCACAAAGTTTAAGTGAAGCTTACAATTTGCAGATTTTTTTCAATGAAGCACCGTCATCCCCTGAGCTCGTTCTTAATGTCGTCACAGATAATTGCTCGATAGGGCTATCACTGTACTGTAGGCTCTTCTCTGGACCTCCCTCAGTCGTCAATCTTAGAGCTTCCATCGCCAGACGATGATTAGAGAATCGGTTGCTTAAACAGAGCTTGTCAACCAGACGATCGGTGTCTAAAGGACTGCCCTCGATGAGCCGTTGTATATTGTTTTTTCGCCAGAGCCGTTTGAAAAATTGTCGCACTGCGTGGTTCTGGACCTGGCTTTTACGATTTCAAGAGTATTTTGAAAATTCAGTTATGCACTACCAAAGGAAATCTATTGAATCGAGCTCACCGTCTTATTTTTATAACTGCCCCCCTAAATAAATTGGACAAGAATTAATTTAGCAATGTTCTTTCGATAACAAAGAAAAGATTATCGCAGCGATATGTCAGTCTCAAAGATACATTCGGTCAAATAAAAGGTGCGCATCAGTTTCCAGGAATGCAAAACATAAATGAAAGAGTTATTTGAAGATGCATGCAATATACAAATGATGTTCCGGACAACTAAGCAAGAAAAGGCGACGAAATTGGACAAGAATGAAACAAAAGAATAACGTGAGCGTGAAATAGTTACCACAGGAGAAATATTGAAGCATATTCTGCAGCAAAGCAATTCAAAAGCAACATAGAAGCAAGAGATCTTCATTCCGACGCACGAGATCATGCATGATTTCCTATGAGCTCGTCGGCAACCTCGTAAGCACCTCGTTGATATCCGGCCTCTTCTCCGGTTCTTTGCTCCAGCAATCCGTCAACAATGCCCATAGCCCATCACTCAAACCACGTGCGGCGCACACCGTACCCTCAGTCCCAGTTGGCCGCTGAGGTCTCTCGCCCCGTTCGACGCGTAGGATAACTTCGAGGTTTTTGAGGGCCGCGTATGGTTTTTGATTCGTCATTATCTGAGCGATACATTTGAGTAAGAGATATGAAGTCGCCCTTACAGAAGAGATGATTACCTCAAGAACAGTCATGCCATATGCGTATATGTCAGCTGCCCGAGTCAACTTAGTATCGCCCATCAACAGCTCAGGCGCAAACCACCGAAAAGAATTCGAAACACCATGACTTTGAGTGAATTGTTGGTCCGTGACTCCATCGAGCATTTTCGAAAGACCGAAGTCGGCTATGAGAGGGTTACCCTCCTTGTTCACGAGGATGTTGTCCTGCAACGGGTCTTCGTAAGTTATACACAATGATGATACAAGAAATTCTATATACGAACAGGCTTCAGGTCACCATGGATAATGGGAGGTTCCGTCGAATGAAGTAATTGAATTCCTTCCGCTATCCTTCGGATCAAGATCTTCCTATCGGCATCAGGACGCTTCTTAAGGTAATCCATGATTTTCCCATTCTCCATCCACGGGCTAATCATACAAGGATGCTCCTTGACGTTTCCCACACCAAAGCAGATCCCGTAGAAGGGAAGAATGTATTTGCCTTTATCAAGTTCCCACATCTTCTTCCAGATGCGAACTTCACGAAGGAAACGCTTGCGACAAATAAATCTCTCAGCACCCGTTCTGTGGCGGATCCATAAGTGTTAGTGCTTACATCCCTAGTCTTCTGCGATGCATCTATAGTCCGAATGACTTTGATCGCACAACGTTCCTTGCCAAGATATATTCCTTCGTAAATATCGAAAGCGGTCGTCGATCCTGGAACAGGGAAGTTCGAGCCCATCTGTACTTCACCGTTCTTCAGTTCAAGTTGAGGGAGCAGTTGACCGCTGGCACGATGTACAGCCCATAAGTTGTTTGCCAGGATTTGTCGCCGTTCGTCGCGGCCTTCAAGACCGCCCATGATCTGAAGTGATCCACAGTGGTCATTGAGTGAGTGTATCTCGAGTAACAGCAACAAAGGGATGGGCTATACCTCCTGCATGTCTATCATTGCGGCAGTTGTGTGTTCTGGATCCGCCCGTCTACTCTCCGCAACAAGCGCATTTTCATTACTGCTATCAGTATAGTAGCGCATACGTTCCTCTCGATCTTGCCTAACCAGCCACTCTATTCTCATCAACATCCGGTTTGCTACGAATTGATTGTCGAGGTTCAACTTTGTCATAAGGGTGTTAATCTCATTGTGACTTGTTTGTATGAGCTTCTCGATTTTGCCTTTCCGCGCAAGTTGTTTGAAAAAATTCCACGTCGCGCAGTATTCGACACGTTCCTTTATTGTACCGAAAGACCTCCATATTATGTCAGCATCGCCAATGACCGGTCAATACGCCGAGCTCACCGAGTCATATCGTTAGCAAGACCCTGAAGTTCGTCCGGTATGCCTTTGTCGATATTGTCCTTGAACATGTAAAGCAGTTCTTCACAACGACTTGCTAACCCTTGCAATGCATGTCTAGTCAAATGGAAGGTATTGGTCTCGTTAGATATGTACGAGGTGGCCGCCGTCATTTTTTCTAGAGTACAAGCATCTTCCTACCGATTTATGAAGACACCATTGCAAATATTAATAATTCCGATAACAACCTCCACGGCAGGTCCTACATACGGCACAGGTGCAAGGTCTGCCGCAAGTCTTGCAGTTTTCTCTAAGGTGCCAAGCATTCCGCTTAGCAGAGGATCTACTGGGTGTAGGTAGATGCAAAGCGTGCTTTGAAATCCTAAAATAGTGGCAAGCTCTTCCAAGCGGATGTTACTACGATGTCGTACGAGTTCTCTCCTGATTTTTGGTGGGAGTCAAAAAAATCGGGTAGGTTGTAATCCTGAGTTTTGAATGTAGCAATGGGATGAAAAGGATGGAGAGGACGATAGGAAGCACATTCACTGAATCACTTGCCTCGCTGAGGTCGTGCTAAATGAGCCGCAACACGCATTCCCTGTGTGTTAATTACATGATACTAGCTCCGCTTTAATTGAAGTAGACTTACAAAGGTAAGGATTACTCACGTCGGTATATATACACCCCATGGCATTCGCATCTGGACCGAAGGTCTGCCACTGGCCGCTCTTCCGACATTTCCAGAACGATTTCGTATCTTCTCGGGGGTTGAGACCATCGGTGCAGTTCCATGGTCCCGATAAAACCGAGGAGTCGCACACACGACCTAGGCTATTTTTTTTCGTCATCGCACCATCTTTGAGAACTTAAAGACGGGCGCTTGCGGACAAAAAGGAAGTTCGCAGTTCGCTCATACAGAAGTTGCGGTCACGTGGACAATCGTGTCGCGCTTCGTCGCTTCGAGTCTGAAGTACTAGTACTAGAGCTCATACTAGTCACAAATAAACTTGCTTCTTTGTCTCGCCTTACCATCATACATGACCTCAGTGCGAATCAGCGTACGCAAGGCTGCACTATCCAGTCAGAATGGTGACCAAGTTGCTATTTCTTCCGCAAAGAAACACAAGCTTTCAGTGTCGCCTCCGAGTACGAACTCGACTCTTACGCCATTGGACCGCTCCAGGCCTAGCGATAAGGAGCCACCGGTTGCGTCTGAATTAGATGCAAATGCTGAGAAGACTGTATCGGAAGTAATGGAAGCTAAGATTCAGCCGAAAAGAAAGAGGGCGAAGTGTGAGACTTACGACCCAGCTGACTTTCAGAGACAAACCAACGAATGGAAGTTCGGCGCACACGTCTCTGCAGCAGGAGGTGTGGAAAACGCGATCATAAATGCTGCAAAGATCGGGTGAGCCTTTCACTGCCCACACACGGAAGCTGGCTGAGACATCAACAGAGCCAATGCCTTTGCGCTGTTTCTCAAATCCCAGCGAAAATGGATTTCGCCTGACCTCACCGATGATTCCATAGTAACCTTCAAAGAGCGTCTATCGTCGTTCAATTATGAAACACGACACATTCTCCCTCATGGAAGCTACCTCATTAATCTAGGAAATCCGAACGTGTTAATAAGGTTTCTTTTCCCTGTATCGCTCGAAGTTTCTGACGTAGATTGCCAGAGACAAGCGTCAAAAATCATATGAATGCTTTATCGACGACCTTCGACGCTGCGAATTATTGGGTCTTCATCTATACAATTTTCAGTGCGCCTTTTATATTGACTTTGCGCTCTGCTGATGATATGACTATGCTCCAAGTCCCGGGTCAACCGTCGGTGAAGCGACAAAAGACCAATCGATCTCTCTCATCGCTAAATGCCTAAACAAAGCGCATAAAGAAACTCGTCACGTTGTTACCGTCATTGAGAATATGGTATGGTTTGGGGCTTGGCATTAGTGGGCAAGCATAGCTGAGAAAAGCGGAGGCTGGTGCAGGGAACGTTATCGGATCCAAGTTCAGCGAGATTGCGAGCATTATAGATCAAGTGGAGGACAAGTCTCGCGTTGGTGTCTGTTTGGACACGTGTGAGTCCTTTTGGATCTATTTTATGCATGTTTCCGATTGACGTCCCAGGTCATGCATTTGCCGCAGGATATGACCTTAAAACGCGCAAGGGATATGAGTGAGTGAATCTCTTTCAGCTCGTCATCTCAGCGGATGCTAATATTTCTCATAGCAAAGCTAGTGAGCAGGTTTAATTTGTGATACCGGATGCATCTGAATCTTTGCTGTTTCTTTCTCAGTGGAGGAGTTTGCTTCAACTATTGGATTTCGTTACCTCCGCGGAATGCACTTGAATGATTCCAAGACGCCTCTTGGATCTAATAAGGACCGCCACGAAAATCTAGGGCTGTAAGCTTTCCCTGCTTTTTTTACATTTCTTACTTCTTACACTTGTCTATCTTCCAGTGGCCATCTGAGCCTCTCCTCGTTCAGCTACATTGCACGCGATCCTAGACTTAAGGACATCCCGTTGATTCTCGAAACACCTCTATCAAACGCTTCCAATCCCAAGGAAGAGTCGCTAGACATCTGGAGAACAGAGATTGACATCCTCAATCAGATGTCTCTCGCGTCTGACGATAAGGAGGAAAACGATCAGTTGAAGAAACATTTGGACAGAATGGAAGAAATCATTGGGAGGAAAACACTATCGCTTGAAGCTCTCACGGGAAGCATTGACACGAAGTTAAACGAGACAATTAACCCGAAGACGAAAAAGCCGTCGAAGAGACGAAAGGAGGCGTAGACCTGAGCGAAGGCATGTATGTTCAAAGGGATTAGTCAGCTGTTCATCCATGTACTTTTTCTTCGTACGCGCTATATGACTTTGATTGTACAATACCCCTGTTTCTTGACCAACGATGCGATGCGAATCATTTACCACCGGTTGAATTCGATCGAGGAAGTCTGATGATGATGTTGCTGACATAATACTTAAAAGCGTGGGACATGATCGACACTGCTCCTTCATCAGCCAACGTGCTGAGCGAACCCAACCTCCACCGTCAACACGACGACAACGACTACGACCACCACCTCCATCACCATCACCCCGCCTCTCTCATCCACACGTTTTTGACGTACAACGACCACATATGTCTGAAATTCGCAGAAAGCTCGTCATTGTCGGCGATGGTGCTTGTGGAAAGGTCAGTCGTCTTCCTTGTTTTTGACCTATCTGTCGTCTCGTGCTCATGCTGACGTCGCGTTTGACTAACCTCTTCAACGCTCTCGACGCTCTCAGAGTGAGTTTGAATATGTTCTGTGGGTGAAAGCGCGTTGCTGATTTTGCTTATTATCTTCTGTAGCCTGTCTATTAATTGTCTTCTCCAAGGGCACCTTCCCAGAGGTACGCCTCCATCAATACCTCTTGATACTCGTCTCAATACCATCTAACGTTCGCTTTTCATAAGGTTTACGTCCCGACTGTGTTTGAGAACTATGTCGCCGATGTTGAGGTTGATGGAAAGCACGTCGAATTGGCCTTATGGGATACCGCCGGTCAGGAAGACTACGATCGCCTGCGCCCGCTCTCTTATCCCGATTCCCACGTCATTCTCATCTGCTTCGCCGTCGACTCCCCGGACTCACTCGATAACGTCCAGGAGAAGGTATGTTATCCTTCTCGTATTTGGAGAATCTGTGCAAAGTCTCATCATCCGACCTTGTCCTGGCTTTTTTTGCATTGTGCCGATTAAATAGTGGCATTCCGAAGTCACACACTTCTGCGCTGGTCTCCCTGTGTTGCTCGTTGGCTGCAAGAAGGATCTCAGGCGTGACCCGAAGACGATTGAAGAGCTCAGGAAGACCTCGCAACGACCAGTGACTCCTGAAGAGGTTCGTCGTCTTTTCTTAACCCTGATCGGCCGTAAGGCTGTGCTCCTTCAACCGCGCCCTGCTGACCTCATTTCTTATCTTCCCGCGCCGGCGTCTCCTCCGCCTTTGTCTTCGTACCTTTCCGCCTATCGCATCGTTTTTCGAAACCCTGTAGGGTGTCGCCGTTGCGCAGAAGATCAACGCGAAGCAGTACCTAGAGTGCTCAGCGCGGTCAGGGGAAGGTGTTCGTGAGGTGTTCCAGTATGCCACCCGTTACGCGTTGTTGTCGAACAAGCGTCAGAAGTCGTCCAAGTGCATTGTTGTCTAAGCGTTCGGCGATCTGTGAGCGCTCGTCATAGTCTGTTTCATCTTCCATCGCCCTTCACTGCATGACATTCCCCCCGATTCGTTGAATCTTTTTTTTTTCGTCCTCTTTCACTATCTTGATTTTCCCTCTACACTCTCATCCTTCTACTCCATTCGCCTTTCCTTCGCTGTTTGGTGGTCAGCGTTGATACCATTTTGCGTTGCGAGTTGGGATATACGGGGTAATGCTTGCAGGTGGAAGGCATGGTTTCAGCTGATCGCTCGTGGCTTCGATGTGCATTCGTTTAGAAACAAGTATGGTGCTGCATTTATTTCATGATTCAACGACAGGCGAAGAGGGTGAATCGTCATAAAGGCGATGGGTATGATGACTGCGACGACCGATGAGCATCTTGACTTCGTTATTATTTCACGATACGAGATATTTCTTACTTTCGATCTTTGATTCTTTTCTTAAATTTCTTCAATCAATCGACAACACCCTCCTTCCCTCTGCTGTGGATACTCGAATACTCATGTTATATCTCTTTGTTCCTAAATAAATTCTTCGTCTCGCTACCTCTGCGTGTGATAGTTGTCGCTACGTTCGTCCTTCAGGGTTTTTTTTTCGTAAGACTATGGACGGCGACACGACCGCCGCTGTCTGTACGAAACCCAATCTTGTTCTCGTTGGGCTCTTGTTGGACTTGATACATTGTTATCACTTCGACATTCCTTATCTGCAGCATTCAGCAATTCCAGCACCCATAACGCCTGCCAACGCACGCATTAATTGCATTGCCTATTCACCGCATACCACCGCTGCACCACACCTCACCTCCCCATACACACCCTTTCCCCGTTTCACCCACATTCAACCTGTGCTAGCCACGGATACTTCGCGCCGTTGCCCCCACATCCTCCTCTACGTTCTCTATATGGAATCCGGGGATTGTGTGCGACCGGGTGAGTCAATCGGTTAAATGCAGCGTGGAGTCCTCGTCTTTTCGGTGCTTCGCGTCTTCGCGTGCCTTTTCGCCTCGTTCGTGCACTGAAGTTCTTTTATCACTGATAGCTCCAGAAAGTTCGAGGGGACTCGGAAGTAGGGGCAGGTCGCGAAGTTTGGAGCTGCGACGGATGAGTGTGCCGCGCCATGAGTTATAATTAATAAAGTTTCCTGCTACTTACAAGCATTTTTCTTCGAATTATTTGTTTTTCTTAGTGTTTCAATCGCGAGCGAGTGTTGACTGTCATAGCCGGAATTTTGGACATTATTTCGAAAAGAAAGCCTTAAGCTTACGCTAGTGTTCAACCGGGTTAGAACGAATGGAGACCATTGAAAAACGATGGAAATGCACGTCGTTGTTTTTATACAAGGCTTTGATTCGCTATTTTACAATTGGGCTTTCATTTAATATCAAACTGTTCATATCGTGCCAAAAAGCACCCTTGGTACATGCAGCTGTGCATTTCCTCCTCGTGCCAATCCCGCCTATAGTCGTTCTGCTGCCCTAACGGTTCATCAAGTGGACCATGAAACACGCGACCACGGAGGCTCAGTTCATCCTAAACCGAACCTAGACGAACGATACTCTCAGTTCCCAACCGTCTTTGGCAACCACTTGATTCCATCCGCTGGACAGCTAGACTTCCTCGATGCATGTGAAGCAGCGAACTTCCCATCCTGAAGCGGGCCCTCCGCATTCAGGTAATACTGAACCGAGCTAAGTTGGCCGTTTTCGCAAAGAAACTGGATGAGTACGGCAGAAGGTATAGGATCGAACGTGGTGGAACAAGTATTTAGTCTGTGTTCATTGCTTGAATAAAGATAAGAACCTTACATCAGGGACGTAGCCAAGGACATTGGAGACGGCGTCTTGAAGATCGGTAAGCTGCAGATAAGGAGATCAAGACAGTCAACGTCGAAGCAGATAAAGAAGCGCACCTTGTACGTCGTTGAGCTACTTGGGGTGATCTAGAACAGTCAAAAGTACATATGCATCAGTGTTATCTCTCGCTGATGAAGAACATATAGATCAGTCCGATACATACCCCATTAGACGGATCAGTGAGAGCCTTGTAAGTATCAAGCTGTTTGAAAAGGCTAACGACCGTTTCAAAGTAAGGAACGACTTCCATCGCCTCGGTATAGCCTTCAAAGCAACTTGGCTCAATGGTGCTCACGCTGAAAGCATCAAGTTAGCATATTCTCAAAATTCGAGCTGTCAAGTCACATACCAAGTCCCATGAGTAGCCCACTGTCGTTGAACAGCGCGCAAGAAACAAAGTCAGGGATACCATGCACTGAATGAAGAAAAGTTTACCTACCTCATGCGACCAGAAATCATCCGCGCTCTCATCGTTGCTGACCCAGTTCTGCTGCATGTACGACAACAAGTCATTCTGACCTGCATTCTGGAGTGCTGACGTTATCTGCGAACCGGAGTACTTGCGCGAGGAGTCGCAGTTCTCATAGAACTCGCCGTTGCACTTGTCCGGCCTGATCAAGACGTTAACGAGGAACGAAACCAATAAATGGTATCACGGAAAACGAAGTTAGAAAGAAAATGGACGTACCACAATCCGTGAATACCAAACGAGTCCTGCTCTCCGAAGCCAAGGTCCCAGAATTGAGCGTGAACGAGCACGCCGCCTGGTCTCACAACCTGCAATTATTATCCAGACGCTTGGTTTAGCAAGTTCTCAAGCTCAGATGTAGAAAAAGACTTACACAGCATGCATCCGTGCTATCTGCCTGCGAAGAGCAGCTCAATATCGGAGGATTAGGGCACGCACTCTTCTCCTTCAACCCAGTCTGCGACAACCCTCCGAGGGTCATCTGAGAGGTCTTCTGACCAGCCCTTGGGCGTCTCGCATTTGCATTTCCTTCATCCACACTGTGCCACCTATTCTCGCGTTCGTGACCTTCTTCGTGTCCTGGGTGATAAGCACGTTCGTGCTGTTGGTGATGGTGATGATTACGGTGGTGATGATGTGTGAAAGCCGGTTGGAATGTATCGTGGACGTGTGTTGGAGGGTCGCATAACGAAGCCTCAGGAAGTACGGTTGCAAGAATGGCCTGTGGGAGGGGTGGAATGGGCAGAGATTCAGGAATGGTGAGGTTGGAGACCGTTTCCAAGATGTTCATATGGAGACTGTCGGGCGTTTGGGATATGTTCATCCCAAGATAGGAGGCTAAGAGAGGAGAGAAAACGTCCTTCATGGTACTATTTCCTTGACTTCGAGGTTTCAGAGGTATGGTACTGACAGCGTGGAAGTAGACAGAAGCTGTCTCTGGGCTCGACGAATTCGATAGCCGTTGTCCTGTTGGGAGTACCTATGTTTTATACCCCAGTGCATCGGAGAATAGCTTCCGATACTCCTTCGAACAGTCGGAGGCGGATAGCGGCTTATCATCGTACCATGGTCCTCCATCCAAGCATGTGGCGACACCCTACTTCTATCGGGGCAAATGATTACCGCGCTTTCTCGCGAACGCGTCGAACGTTTGTCTCATAAAGAAAGATCATGAACCGTGTCGGCGCCCACGCGTGGGGAAAGCTGGTCCCATTGGAGCATAATTTGGCGCTGTACTAGGTCCCTCGTCGACTGTTGCGATGGCACGAGTTCTCGGAACGATAGACAGTGCGTCATCGTTATATATACCTTGCTTCGCCATCATATCGGAATTTGCTTCCATTCGAGATTCGTAGACTTGACCACTTAATGGCATTATGAGGAAGCCAATCATTGCAGCGACGTTCGACACGTTCTCATTGGAAATATTACTATTCAATATTCTGCTGCATCGGACGCTACGACTTCGGCCGTCAGTAGGACCGCTTTACAAGGCCCTGCCGATTAACGTCACGATCAAGCGGGAA
This sequence comes from Hymenochaete sp. R1, assembly GCA_019400425.1. Lineage (NCBI taxonomy): Eukaryota > Fungi > Basidiomycota > Agaricomycetes > Hymenochaetales > Hymenochaetaceae > Hymenochaete > Hymenochaete sp. R1. The sequence continues at coordinate 30,698 of JAFREE010000128.1, forward strand.
CAAGTATTTTCATACATACTCACCTCTCAAGCAATAAGAAAGCGAAAAAGATAATGACGTGAAAGACGAGAAAGACTAGAAGAAAAAGAAAGTAGTCGATCGCGAAAGACTCGTGAGCGAGTTTCGCAGAAAAAGTCTTATGTAATGATACAAAACGGAAGTTACTACCCACGATATTGACATTTCAGTCAATGAGTCATCGAGCCTTCCTCGCTTTGTTCATCTAATCTTCTGCGTCGTCGCTATAATTTTTACTAGAAAGTTCATCGGGTCTCAAGCCCTTTAAAATAAAGTACCCGTCTCAGAAGCATGCGCCAGGCAACTACTTGAAGGAAACCCTATCACGGAACTTCTTAGGGTCATCAAAACACGGCCTCTTGCGGTTTTTCTATTCATGGCGGAATGAATAGGCAGATACTCTCAAACGACCTGTCCAGCGTCTATTTTCTGATGCAATCATCTCACAGAGCTGTCTGCTAGATGGTGATCGGAATTGCTCTCGACACCACCTATTCCATCAACTACCAACTTCCTTTCGCACCTACCTGGTATTCCTTGCCTTTCACAAGACCACACTCGCGGGTTGGCCAGCCATCCTCTACCTTGTTCGTGCTCCAAGGGTCCAAACATGCTTGACATAATCGGCGACGCCGCTGTACTGGCCGCCGACTTTGCGCCAGTCCCTGCTCTGGGCCCCGCAGTGCGTCTCGTCGTCGGCATTCACAAGCTCTGTGAAAATGTTATGGTCCATAGGTGAGTTCGAGCACATTAATCAATGTTGCCAATGGCGACGACGTACGCTTTCCAAAGGACGCTGCTGAGACGACGACGAGGTCTAATGGCAGCTGACTTCAAACTCGACTACTGACTCAGACCATTCATTCCCAGACATGCTCTTTCCGGGCTTGCAAAGCGTTGCAGAACCCTTATCTATATATTGAAGGACAACGAGACCGATCTCTTGCCCTCAAAACTTCAAGACTTCATCAAGCACACCATCAAGTCAGTTCATCATTCCGCTCTCGACTCTCACAAACGTAGTTCTTTACTTCCCTAATTCTTTTTTCTTTCCGCATATCAGGGTTCTTAAAGGCGTTAAGAAACGCATTCAGTCCTGCGTCGAGTACAGCGTCGTGAAACAGTTCGTCCGTCAGAAACGCATTACAAATGTCGTCAAACAGAGCCATCGCGATATCGACGACTGCATTTCACATTTCATGGTCAAGAGCCAGGTGGCACTACACGCGAGCCTCACACGGATGTCATCGACGCAGATTGAAGAAGAATTCGAGCAAGACGAGGAGGAAGATGCGAAATTTATTAATGATAAAAGCACATGGAAGGTTCTTGATGGCGACGACGACGAGAAAGCTTCAGATGACGACGAAGACCAAGATGGCGAAGATGACGAAGCGATATCTGAGAGGGCATACAGGCCAAAACGCATTTCGACCAAGGAAATCGACTCCGATGGCGGATATGACAGCAACTACGGCGATGAGGATGACGAGAAGACAGAAGATGATGAGGACAATGATGAATTTAACTACGATAGCAACGATGAAGAAGAAGTCGAATCAAGGTCGGAGCGAAACCAGAAAAATACATTCCGAGCGGAGGACGAAGATGATTCGGACGACAATGGCGATGAGAACGGGGACGAGGAAGACGAACAAGAGTATGATAAAGACCTCGACTCGGATTCTGATAAGGACTCCGATGTCTTTGCACGAAATGCATCGAGGTCAAGAAGTCCCGCGCTCGATTCCGATGATATGGGCTCTGATGCTGACGACGGTAAAGGAATTGAAGACGACGACGACGACGACGACGGAGACAATGACGATAGCGACGATGACGATGACGTCCAAGCGGAAAATGAGCCGGATGATAGTGACGACCTTGACTCGGAACAAGAGGAGGAGGAGGAAGAGGAAGAGGAAGAAGAGGAAGATAACGAATCGCCAGTGGATTTTGATGATTCGGACGAAGATTATTGATATATTTCAATGTTTCTAATGTTCTTTTTCGCGCATATGTAATTTAGACGACTCGAACGAGAGGAGGACGAAGGTGTCGAGGTGCCAGACCTTAACGCCCGCAAGACACTTCCGAACATTCCATCATAGCGATCGAGACGTGGAATCGAACAATTTTACAAAGATTGAAATCAAGCTATTGCCTTAACACTGTCAATTAGCATTTCCCGATTGTTTTAGTGACTATGATAAGGAACAATTCGTGAGGCAGACTATGATTTTTCGTGGAAAGCACGTAATAAAATTCAAAATACCATTCTGTAAGGAGACGGTTGAAATTTGTCAGATGAGAGAAAATCGAAAGTTCCAAAAGCAGGTATCAAGTTGAAGAATAAAAAGGATAAGGTAAACAAAATGAAACGAAAAAATATGGATAAAGATTTGAAGAAAGCATTTTCTGAATAAAAGCATCATACCACGCTATCCTCACTCTTATTCTCATTCTCATGCAATGCCTTTCTTGTAGAACGCGTCACCTTGGCTCTGACTTTCCCCTTGAACACGCACTCTGGTGTCCGAATGGTAACTTCCGTCATTGTTTTGCGATGCAATGAAGTCCTTCTGTAAGGAGAAGGCGAGTCAATGTAAGCACTGTTGGTCCTCGCGCAAACTCGGGAAACAGGTGTAGGGGAAGCCGATGGGCTGACACTTTTGAATCCGGCAGGGCTTGACATCAGGGAACGGGACATCCAAACAGAAGTGATCGGTGCAGGCGTGGACGGACTCGAACTCAAATATCCAACAGATGGGGTGCGTTGGTACATTTGAGGTGCATCGAAAAGAGAATACGAGGAAGCATTGATATCTTCAAGCTTTGCAATGGTCAGCTTGAGCTGCTCAGCCTCGTTCTCCAAATCAATGTTCCGTTCCTCAAGGCCGTCAGCTCTTTTCGTCGCAGAAGCTTCATTCTCTTGGCTGACCTCAAGTGCGGAAGTCAGCCGAGAGACGTCAGCTGATTTACGTCTGACGATGTGCTCCAAAAGTTGCTCTCGGGTGCTTGCATGGTCAGGTTGGTGTTCGACCGATGCAATGCAACGCTTGAGTGAGAGAATTTCTAGCGTGAGGGAGACAGCCTTGGTGTTCGAGTGAATGATCCTGGCTTTGAGAGTATCGATTATTGATTGAGTAGTACCATCCTTCTTCACAATCACTTGCTTAGAGGCGGCGAGACGTTGCTCAAGAGTGTTGATATGTAACCAAAGCTATCATGTGCGTCAGTCCAGAAGCCGAAATAGAAAGAAAGGAAGGAAGAAATACTGACCCCCATGATCACAAGTGTCACTGTGTATGCGACAATGGCAACTGTGTTCTCCGCAACAAAGACACGAGAAACAGCGACCGTGATTTGCACAGAGTGCATCACAGGGTCAACCAAATACTTGAAGAGACTGAACATTCGCTCCAGAGGCGTACGTCCATCGCATTCGAGAAGGAAAGGCAGAACCTAAGAACCATGTCAGCCATATTCAGATGAAACCAAAATATCACACACGAGGATATCAGGGTCAGCCATGTCCCAGCAGACATCACCAAGCATCCCAATCCAAAATCCATCCAGGCAATTGTATCTCCAATGAAGAGGACCCTCGCCAAATCCATAAAAAACAAAATTGATCAGGGTATATGAGATTTGATAGACGCGGTTAAGGCCTGGGAAGGATTGTTCGAAGAAGGACCAAGTAGCAAAGATAACACTGGTGAAGATGAAGCTCAAGAGTGATGCACGGATATTCTTGTGTGCTTTCCAAAGGACGAAGAGAAGTGATGCGAGGACTATAAATAGGCCTGTACCGTTCATTACTGCATCGATGGTTGGTCGAGACTCCAGTGAAAGAGGCCTTGGGTATTGTCGATGCAGGTCTTGTATCTCGGAATTGATAGCGTCCATACTATCGAAGCCGTCGAATGCCTCCCGATGGAAGGGCAACCCAGTGACTTGAGTGGTGTATCGAAAGAAGGCGTTGAGGTCCATTGTTGAGGGTTGAGTAGCGCAGTGTTGAATAAGAGTGAAGAAGCAGTGATGGTCCGGGCGAAAGAGAATGAGGATTTCCAGTTGAGCCGGGCTGGATTTTTATATCCAAAGCAAGGAGGCTGACACCTGCCATATTCGACCAGTGGTCTGAAACATCATTTATGATCTGTTTATGAATGCACACTTTAGGAAATTTGACACCAAAAGCCATCAAAATTGGGTCCAGCTGACATCAGACCCGCTCCAGAACTCTCCGTTCCCACTTTTGAGTGGTGAGGATGGTGCTACTAGAGCGGTAAACTTTTCCCTTGCATCTAAAGGCGGGCCGTAAGATCACGAAGAAAGATGAAATCCTTACTTTCCCATTATCGTAACGGAAAAGCTCAAGCTTCGAAGCCTGAACGTCACCATTGCGATTGGGGCGGGACATGCGTTGATTTAAGGAGCATAGAATAGAATTCTCCGGGAGAAGGGAGAAGGAAAGATGGTACCCAAGTTGAGCACCATGCCTCATTCAGATCACGTTGCAGTTCGAGGGAGGTTAACCACAAAGCATGTTCTGGCAAGTGCTCATGCGTCAAACTGCAAACCCAGTGTCCATCTGCCCGAAAATAGAAAAGGAAGAAAAAGAGAACCACGTAAGAGATGAATTCGTGTGTTCTGAATGAACGCCTCTGCAAAACCCGAAGAGTCCTTAGATGGTGACGTGGCAAGTGCATGCATCAGCAGCACTTCATGCCTCTATGATAAAATATCACAGAGACAACGCTTTGATGATCAGAGAACAAAGTATGCTCGATGGGCCACAACGCTTAGAGGACGGTGGGTGATGATTTGCAGATAGTCCCGAAAGGGCGAGATGAAAGAGGTGCGTAATGAAACTTCCACCAAAGATAACACAGTGCGCAAAAGCAAGGATTTAGAAAGGAAACCATGCGTCAAGCGAGATGGTAAATTTGACGACTGGTAATGGTACGCACCTCTCGCTCAGAAAAACGATGACCACAAGCGGAACAGGCACAGACGATTGGGTTACATCGACGTCTTTGCTGCGTCATTGATGTACCGCAACCATTGAACCAATCATAGCACATCTTCATGCGAGATACCAAGTCATGCAGGTTTCAACGGCATTGGAATCGATAATTCGGGTAGTGAATGAATTCCTTCAAGTTTGCTGAGTAGACGAATGGTTATCATAGCTGCGTCGAGTTTCCGAAGATTCTAGCCGTAAGCTGCTTCGACTTGCAGAGGCAGCATACATCATAGAAGCGTTGGTGATACAGGCAAGACGATAGAGAAGGAAACAAAGAAACATAGTGGAAGCTAAATGAGGATTGAGCATAAATTAAGCGACTTATACTTTTAGAAACTAGTTCCCACAAAAGAAGCGCGTCGTCTTTCGAGGCTCAGAAGGAGGACTTGATTTAGTTCAAATACAATTTCTTTGGCTTTGGCGTCACGGCATTACAGACCCATAGAATACAACGAAGAAAGGAATAGCAAGAACGAATCCTACACAAAGGAGAAACGATTACTCGTTGACCTTCTGCTGCGCTTTCCCTGCGTCATGTTGCGCGTTGCCTGAAAGGCAGCGTCGTCAGCCGACATTCGTGACATCACCCGAACGAAGTACTTACCGGAAAGTTGTTGGCTCTTGTCGCCCGTCACAGCACCGACGACAGCGTCGTATTTGCCAGAGACACGGTCTGAGACGCCCTCGGCGTAATCGCGAGCCTGTGCAGCCTTCTGCTCGGCCTCGCCCTCTGCATGCTCCTTCTTTCCAGACGTTTGCCAGCTCTCCAGTCCAGTCGCATTTCCGACAGCCTCGACGAGGTTACCCTTGACTGAGTGGTATTGACCGGTGGTTTGGCTGGGAAGTGTAAGTCAGCCGACTGAATTAAAAACGGACTTGTCCCGAAGGACTCACTTGGGCGTGTTGTCGGACATGATGGTGACGATTCGATGAAGTGAGTTGAAAATTTTGAGTTTGGAGGCGTTTCTTTTCGAGGGGAACGAAATGAATTGGATGGAAAACATTCGAACTAACCTTGCCTCTATTTATAGTGCTCTGGGAGGGTCGTTCGAGCCATTCGAGTGTGGTCATCGATGACGTCACTCCAAAGCAACCTCGCGCACTTGTCTTTTTTGGAGTATCGACTGCGAATGAAGCTCAGACTCGCAAATTGACAAAGGCACTCAAGTGGCAACGTGCCCGGATCTTAGCCACTTTGCTAGCCTTCTTGAGGTCTAGCCTTTACCAGATCCGATGGGTGTTGAGCCGTCATGGTCACAGGCGAAGCAATGCGCTGCCCAGGGTTTGTAGAATTACTCAGATGGAAAAAAAGTTTGATTCTTCATTACTGTAAAGTAAGTCGGACTGTTCTATTTTCCAATTTTTTTTCTAAAGTACTCGCGCAAAGTGCAATTTCTTATCATCCAGAGCGCCCCCATCAACACGTTCGAACCGCAGTGTCGTACGATAAGCAGAACGTCGACAAAAACGACACTGGCGACGCTATTTCCGGACAACAATGCAGCGTTCAGCAGAGTGAGGCGGCGATGAAGAAAGTCAAAAATTATCACTCTCACATACAGCTACCTTCATCTCGACTCCTTGATCTCATCGTGGAATTTAGGACCTCGATTCTTACGCCTAAAACAAAGGAAATCTTGATCCCCGGAACGTACGGACGATGGAACGCAAGCATTTTCAATACCTAAGGTAATGATATTGCTCGATGCCATCGCTCGGAAGTTCAAAAAGGATACATATTGTACGCCTCGTCTTCGATTTGTCTAACCTCGCTAACGAAATGTAATAGGTGACTTTCGAAAGAATTGTTTATTACCCCAACTTTGCTTTAAATGATAAAACGCCGCAGTTCTACACATTGTCTACGAAAACGTGGACTCTGACATTCTAATTTATTGCGTTGCGTTAAGATTCTTTAGCTGAGCCACTTCTCGCTCCGTCAACTCTACGTTCGGTATGCCCGCAGCGTCCATCTTCTCTTTCAACAGAACCTGCCTCTCATATGTTTCAATGACTTTGGGGATGAAGTTGGCTTCGACCCGTTGTAAGTCAGCCATGTACACCTCATTAGCGTTGGCAAATCTCTCCTGAAACACTCTTGCTAACTCTTCGTGTTTGGCCTTCAATGGTCCTTCCTTCAAAACTCGACTTCCGACAAAATTCACGGACTTAATGATGTCGTCCTTCCCTTTCAGAATCTTCCTGTATCTCCCCATATTCGCGATATTCCCTTTGCTTTTCACTTTCCTTCTGTCGCTTGACCCGTCGTACACTTTCTCTCTGGAACCAGGCTCTCCAAATTGCTCAACAGCCGACGCTTTCACTTCTGCCAATTTCCCCAGCATCTCTCTCGACAATTCTTCCAGCTCTTCGTTAGGTTCCTCACCCGTCTGCCACGCACTGGCTTCGTCTTCCTTCGCCTGCGACGTAATCGCATCAAAGAGCTTCCCATTGAAAGCAGTACGCAAGCGACTCCGGCCACGCAAGTACCGTTCCCGCGCATGGTCCTTCTCACCCCGAAGGCTCTTGGTCAGTTTGGCGTTATACTCGGCGCAAATAAACTCGAGCTCGGCGTAGAGGTGTTCGATTGTATGGGTGCGTTCAGCGAGCCAGTCGGTGTGCGAGTCCGTGAGTGTCAGGGTAGCAGACGATTCATTTGTCACAGACGTTGGAGCATCGAAGGAAGTCATTGTGGAGGTACGGGAACGGATCGAGGAAGTTGAGGGTGATATGCATTGTCTTTTACCCTGGGAACCAAGGCTGCCGCGACTGCTTCGAGCGTCGTAGTCGTCGGGCTTTACGAACTCATTCTCCTTGCGCTTGTGGGACATCTTAACAATAGGATGCTGGGAATGAAAGTGAGTCCATTTTCCCGGATTAAATAGAGGCGAATAATCAGGGTACTGAAGTCAACTGTTCAATTTTAATTAGCATGTCATATCGCACTCATTTTGAAGTTTGCTGGCGGGAGTGCGAGCTTTATTATCAGGTACAGAAGGACCCCCGGCATTCCCACCTAAGGCCGGAGTAAACTCCAGGTCGAAAAGGGCCTGAGGACCTTCAAGGTCGGGGTAAACTCCAGGTCTGGAGCTCGAAATGGGACGATAGGCCGGAGTAAACTCCAGCTCGGGGTCGGCAGACCCCGAGGAAAAATTTGCACATGACCGAAAAAAATAATATAAGAAAAAATTGCTATATTTGGAAGGTTGGCCGGAGTAACTCCAGGTCGAAAAGAGAAAATTTTGCCCATGCTGGAGTAAACTCCAGGTCAAATTTGGCCCCAAAATTTTCCAAACTCCAGGTATACATTTTCACGTCTTACTCCGGCCTATATTGGGAATGCCGGGGGTCCTGGTACAGAGATAGGTCCGCGGCTACAAGTTTGTAGTCGGTGAGTGCGCATAAGCGAAAACCCCGAATTTCTACGGCTTTCCAATGGTGTACTTTAGTGCCTGCCCGAAGGACATGTATTGTTTATCTTGGCGCGTGATTAACCCATTTGAGCTTTGTTTAAAGGGTATTCTCTTCGTACGAACAAGCTGGAAATTCGATTCGGAGGCATATATTTGCAGGCCATTTCGAGTTTCAAGGTCGAAAAACTTCGAGTCGCCCCTTCTTTTTTTTCTCCGTGGAATTTCGGCAGGTCAAACATCAACTGACTTTGCCTCTGAATTTGACATGAACTATTTCGGTCATAACCCTAAATTAAGTGAACCCGAGGTAATCGCTCCTTCACCGTTTCTAACAGCAAACTCATTCTGACCGTTAATTAGCTGCTCCTTTTTCGTACGAATGGGATCGAAGAAGTTGGAACTGAAGAGTCAGATTCCAACGTCGCCACATTCACAGCGCTTTTCCGCCTTGAAAGCAGGCAGTGTGCCGACCCCACGAATACCCCCACTTCCCTAATCGGATGAAAAATAAACTCAAGATCGCATGTTTGACGCTATGTTCTCCGCGGCTAAGCCTTAAGACACCGGTAACCTCAAAATAACCTATAATCGAATTGCATTACCAAAGGGATCCGGATGCAAAACAGTCTCCCCGTCAGTACCCTTTTATCCAGGTATAAAAAGAGAACGCTGACGGCAGTATCAAGGCCAAAATCAATCTACAGTCTTACTAGAAAGGCATGTCCTGTGGTAAACGAAAAGGACAAGGGGTAATCGATGATCTCGATCTCCCCAACTTCAAGAAGCCGAGATCCAAATCAACGCACTCCCGTTCCTCCTCCATATCCGTCCCTGCATCTTCTGAATCAGATTCCTCGTCGCAACGACTCACCACACGCTCCCAGTCCATCGACAGTTTCTGGGTCGAGCTCGATCGCATTGCGCATGACTACAACACAAAGCTCAAAGCATTCAATGCACAGAGTCAGTACTTGCGCCACAAACGTGGTCAGCGGGATCGTCGCGCAAGGGAAAGATACGGCCGCATGCTTTTTGACGAAGTCACAGCTCACTTAGGTCCGCTGGATTCAGACCCTGCTTCAGACCCTGTTTCTTCAGGAAGCGATGCCGTAGCTGCCCCAGAAGACGTTCCAGAGGACCAAGCCGCCATCGAGCGCGAATTTGACGATCTCATGGAGGAGATGCAGGCGCAACTCCATGACGTCAAGATACGTGTTCAAGAACAATACGGCGCCAAGAATACGGTGCACTCGCAAGGCTTATCGAATCGGTCTAGAACCATGGTGAAGTATCAGAGAACTGCGAGAGGCAAGGCAGATATCGCTTTGGCATTGGAAGGGACTGCGATGCTCCTTCGACCTGGACCATTAAAGGATATACGGGACGCTTTGCATCAGGATTACGAGGCTAAACTAGGAGAGTCGACAAATGCGTATGTGTCCGAACTTCAGGATCTGGAGTTGAAGTTTATACCGACGGTGGTGGAGACGTATCAGAAGCAGCTTGAGCTACATCATAAGATGGATGCCGCTGGTCTCCCCGTTCCTGCCGTGGAAATGATTGAAGGTGAAGGAAACATAGGTGAATAACCGACACTAAGCTCATGCATTAGTACGCGGACGTAATTCAATTTGCCGTGACCAGTTTGCACTTTATATCCACGAAATTTTACAAAGTAATATGGCCGACCCAGAAAAGGGCGAGTCGTGAGTCGCTCTGCCTTCGGACACCCGTGCAAGGCATCTCAAGACTTCACTTACACGTTCGTCTGCTTCAGCGACGTGCTCCAGCAATAATGTCCTCCTCTAGCAACCAAGGTCCCTATCAACACACTGAGGATAAAGTCAGAATTGAATCGCACGCCACTCTTATCCCTCCGCCCCAAATACATGAGCCTCAGGTTGGTCCTCATTTCGGAACTGTCAATACTCCACCAATCTCTCTGCACAAGGAAACCACCGGAACAGTGGATGTCCTCTTAGTAGAGCTGCAAAGTATCCAACAAGAATATAACAAGAAACTCTCAGAATTCCAATCTTCTAACAAAAAAGCTTTCACGGCGATTCGGGCCAAATACGAGAAAAGCAAGATACTCGAAAAGGAGAAGTATGGAAGGAAAGTGTTCGACGCCGTTCGTGATCTGGCCCCCAGGGCAAGTACTGACCCGAATTTCACTGGATCTTCTTCACTGCCGGACGGGGACACGCCATATGAACAAACAGAAGTGGAAGCTAAATTAACCACCCTTGCTCGTGAAATTAATAGCCAGCTGGAAGAAGTGAGAAAGAGCGCGGCAGCATTGTACCCCAGTCAAGAAAACGCAGATCTTGAAGAGGACGAGCGTACGAAGAGGCGCCAAAAAAACAAAGCAGCAGTCTCCCAACAGATTTCGAGGAAGAAAGCTCTCATAGGCCTCAAAGCTGAACGCTCGGCCGAAGATATCCCTCACGATCAGTTGCAAAGTGCACTCGATCTGTTTCGGAGTCAACGGACAGAGAAGGAGAATCAAAATAAGGCTGAAGAGCTGCAAGAGATGCATAGCATCGAGATGAGATTCATTCCAGAGGTGTTAGAAGCCTTTCAGAAGCAACTACAGCTTCGTGAGGCAATGGATGTAGCCGGTCTCCCTATGTGCATGCTAACGGAGGATGAAGAGAAAGAAATCGTGGATCGCTTTAGAGGAAAAAAGAAGTAACTTTATCTTCTTACTTTTAATATGTCAGAGTTTCTTTATATCTCGAACTTAGACTGTAGTGTCTTGGTAGTCGCTGTTGAATTTGAGGTGGGGCAGTCTCAAAGTCGGTATGGTCCGAGAAGTTAGAAGTCGAAAAAAAATCCGCATTGTGTCTACCTAATTCAAACGTCGATCGATGACAAAGGATATTAATAACTTTTTCCTTTCTTTCTCATAAGCAAAGCAAGGGCTCGAAAAGAGTTCCAAGTTTGCACCTGGGAGAACATTACACTCGCCCGCTATGTAAATATCTGCTCAAAGCATTTCGAGACTTTGCCGACACTCGTTTCCAATACCTTCCTTTGGTTATGTCGTCATCGAACACCAAGCTCAAACACTGAAACAGAATACATCTCCGTACGCATCGTATCAAAAGGGCGTTCATACCAATAGTAGAAAGCATTTCAAAAACGGCTTTAACTCTAGAAGGTTTAAGCTATGGATGTATCTGACTTGTTTGTACAGTTTCAGGTAATCATGAAGAGAAAGTAAAGCGTAAAATACTCACGATATAAAGGGCACCATTTTGAATTACCTTTAATCTGATATGCATCATCTTGTAATGTACAAGATTGGTTCTCTTGTTGATCTGCTGATGGTTTCGTCGGATGATACTGGCATTTTCTCTCGATGATCCCGAAAGCAAGCCAGAGACACTAACAAATGTCAGTAGTCTGCACCAATAGAGTAACTGATCTGATAAGTCATTGAAGTTGAGAAGCAGAATTCAAACCGAATCAAAAAGAGCATCGCACAATAACTTTCTTCGCAGGTTTTTTTTTCAAGACAATGGCGAATAATTCAGGGCTTTCGAATACGGAGCAGGTGCTACGACAATTAAAAATACAAGGTGCGAATCAAACTCATAACCGGGAGGAAACGTGGATGAACGACCGATGGCCTGAGGCGTGCAAAACTACACTCAAGAGTTCCAATTGCGCTCAGCCTCGCCTTTCTTATTCTGCTTCTTCCCTAATAGTAAAGAAATCAGACCATCGGTAGCGCCAGAAAGATGTTCCAAAGCTCACCCTCGAGTTGATCGCTATTACTTCCAGTAACCGCACCCATAACGTCTTGAGCCTTGCCTGTAACCGAGTCTACCATGCCAGACACATAGCCCTTGGCTTCACCCTCGTTCTGCTTTGCGTCACCGTATTCCTGTTGTGCGCCGCCTTTCGCATGTCTCTCGTCGTTTCCAGTCACAGTGCCGAGACCTTTGTTCAGTGTGCCCTTGAGGTTATTGGTCTGGGCTTCCTGCTTACTGGCAAAAAAGAATCATGAGCAGAGTTCCGCGCGTTAAGATGGACAGAGACTAACTCTTCGGTGGAGGACTGCATGGCTGATATCGAGGAGTGAGATATATTTGATTCGAGTCAAAATTGCTGGAGAAATTCGAAACTGTTGATTTTTCTCAGTTTTCGAAGCTTCCTTATATAGAGTGAATGCACAATGGACTCGTCACCGGTGACGTCTCTGCAAAGGCGCTCGATCTGCAGTTTTGCACCCATGCATGCGGAATACGGAGGGGGCTGGGGCTGGGCTGGGACTGGTGCGCGGGGCAGTGCTCTGAAATGTTGATGTCATCGATGATCCGTGCGTGTTAGTCACCTGAAGTAGCTGAAGTTGCCTTCTTTGGAGCGCGTGCAGTGCACGTGACTCGGCTAATCTATAAGCCGGTTTGGAGATCCTTCCTGTTTGTATTTCGTCCTCTTCAGAAAATTAATGTCAGTCGCACTGTGCCGCCCATGTTGTCAGTAAAGAAGGCGACTGAAAAAAAATCGGCGTCGGTGGTTAAGGAGAAGACGCTCGAAATGAATCCATCGATCATTTCCCAACCTCGTCGTCGTGTCAACTTCAACCCTGGGCAGTCATCAAAGAATAGGCAGGCTCCCAACATCTTTGGGAAAAAATAGTCATTCAGACATGTAGCTTCAAGGATCACACCCCCCGCATGTGTTTTAACACCGACCAGTTACATGACCTTCATCTAACTTGACAAGGTGCTATTCGGGACAGTCGTATTCGAAGAGCACTCACCTCAACTGTTCTCCTTTCTCGCTCACTCCGTACAGACATTCGCCATCACTCTCCCAATATCCGAGTCAAGGTCCAGGTCTAGGCGCGTCTCTGTACCTTCACCACACGACGCACTGCATTCGATGAGTGAGATAGCAAATCATGCGGGATTGGTTCGCCGTAAAGCTCGACTACCATAACTCGAATGGCTTCTTGCAAGTATGGAGAATTGTAAGAAGCGCCCTACATTGCAAGATACATTATCGCCGTGATTTGGTCGTGTGGCACTGGTGTACGAAGTTTTGTGCCGACCCTGAAGCGAGAGTGTAGTACTTGACATTGATAGAGGAGAATCCGAATCCCATGCAGTAAGTCTTTCTGCTGAAAAGAAGGCAGATATGTGCTCACAAGGTTCTAATGCAGTAAGAAGACACGGACACGCAACACATCCCCTCCGTTTCTGGAACTTCGCTGAGGATCTTGGGAAGAAAATTAAGATAACAACTTCTGCCACTTTCCAGGAATACGTGCTACTCATCGACGCATTCTTCTTTGATGTTGAGCATCGTAGGGTGGCACCTCAAGAGACGCATCCTCGATATCCACAAGCACCTTGCTCGCCACAACGAGCGTCTCGTCTTTTTCGGCGAGCTTCAGTCAAGACCTGAGCCTCACATACCTTTTCGAGCACATCTGTGCACCCCTTTCCCTAATACTTCCTCGAGAACGCGGATTGCCACGAATAGAACGCCGTTGGTCTGTCACATGGCATTCAACCAGAATTACTTGGAACGAAATTCAAAGAAACAGTTCCCCGTGGGCAATCAGATTGGTCTTAAGGGCGACGAGCTCGTTGCACTTGGACACGTCTGCGCAGCGTGGACAGAGGTGAAGGTCACCGAATTTACGGGAAGTGCTGGGCCTGGGACTAAAACGCAGAAGCGTGGACTCCAACAAAAAATCAGATCTCCCCGATCTTGACTTTTGGTAAAGGTTTTGACCTTCCCTTGAGTAGACGCCCACGAAGCAGGTCATAGTAATGAGACAATAGAGGTATCGACCGAATCCTGCCCCTAGGGGTGGGCATGTCGGTCGCGACGGGTATCTAGTTCAATGCAATACAGGGTCAGGTCTTCATCGAGCTAAAGTGGGGAAAATATCTAGTGTTGTGCTTTGACTGATCCTAGCGATGAAGTGATATCTGCCAATGCTTGGTCCTTGAAGTCTGTGACCCTTTGATCTTTCGAATTCGTTGCTTACGGTAAATGAAAACGCTTGTTAGGGAAGATGACGATGAGAGACAAAAAAAAATAGCATAGAAACGACAAAGGCAACCTGTCTAGTGCAAGCGGCAACCAAAAAACAGAACGAAATATCCTCAACGCTCGCTCATTTGAGCTAGGTACTCGCTCAGCTGATGAAGAGGGTACCGTTAACCTTAATCACGATAGAATGCATGAAGTTAACGTACCTTCACCGCTCCTGCCCTCAAATTCTCCACCCCATTTTGCACATCTGGGTTCGCCATGACTCGCTGTAGAGCATCTCTCGCAGCAACGCTCAAGCCTTCTAAGCTCCCATCCCCGAGCATCCCTTCTGACCCACCCACCGCCCTCATCTCGTCCTCTTCGTTTCTCCCAAAATACGCCGAACTCGAAATTGACGTCGCTCCTGAGAACTGCTGCAGACGCGCCTGGTCCTCAGCACTCCGTGTGGGATCGTGCACGCCTCTGCCAAAATACATATCCGAGCTGATGCCCTTAGCGTTGGCGAATTTGGAGCGAGCATAACCATTATCGTCAGAGTCCGCAGCAGATGCGGAGACAGAAGGGCTGGGCGATGATGGCTTGCTATCTGAGGTATTTGAGTTGGAAAGTGCGAGACGCTTCATGCCCATCCCAAGTCGTGACATGTCCTGACTGTTACCCTTTTGGTGACCTACGAGTTTCGATGAAGCCGTGCCCGACGTGCTGGATGTTGAAGGAGCGCCACCCAGACCAGACTTCGCTGGCCCACCTAAGTCAGTCGAAACGGCCTTCTTAGCTTCAGCTGCTACGAGAGCAGCAGCGGCAGCTTCCTTTTCCTCTCGTTCCCGATCGTATCCTAACTGCTTGATCCTTTGCTCTTCTGCTTCCGCATCGCGCTGGGCCTTTTCAAAATCAATCGGAGCAGCAGCCTTTGAAGCTCGTAATCCACCGAGCTTTTTTGCACTTAAACTTCCTGAAGCGGGAGTCGAGCCTGATGAGTTAAGGCGTGCTGCACCGAGACCGAGACGAGCAGGCTTTGTAGACGCCGAGGTAGATGTTGAACTAGCGCGAAGTGAGGCAGAAGTGACCGTGCGTGGGGCAGGACTCGACGTGGCACGTCCAACAACGGGCTGCTTCGCGGATGCAGCCGTGGCCGATGAATTTACAGGCGGTTTATCCCAGCTATCGAAGAAATCGTCCTCGCCAGCCTCTGCAGGAGCGGACTGAGGAGCCGTCGCTCCATCCACCACGACCCCCATCGGGAAAAGAGCCGTATCCGCCTGTTCGCGTTTATCGAGTTCAGCTTTGTACAGACCAACCACCTTGCTGTTGTACTTGACTTTCGCGTTGTTCTCGTTCACAAGCATGGACCCTCCGTGCTTGTTGAAGAACTCGATGGCTGATGCATTACCACCCGTCTTCATACGACGGAGATGGTCGGTACGCCATGTATCCAGGTTGGTTGATCGTACGAAAGAGATATGGACGCCGAGATTACGATGATTTGAAGAGCAATTGTAGCAAATGTAGATACCATATGTGATGCTTGTCCACGTCGGATTGCTTGCTTGACAATCAAAGCAGTTCTACAGATATCGTCAAAAATTATACTTGAATAATCACGATTAATTTACTCACTTTATTCGCCTTTTGAGATTTGAGAACTTGGAATATTCTTTCGGACTCCTCCTTCGGTACGGTCACTGTTGAGCTCATACTGTTACTGTGCTTGCCGCGTTCGTAAATGGTTTATCTGCGAGCTTGAAGCTATCACTCAATATTGTATTTTATGTATTAGTATCAGAACTTACGTTTAATTAAATTGCCTACGTATTCTCACTTGGGTTTGATAGCGACGATGACGAAGAGGTCTTGGATAATGTGAGCGATGAAGGTGGAAGGGAACCCGTGTTGAGTGAGTTCGTTGAGTTCGTTGAGACCGCGCAAAAGACGAATCTTTGGTCACGTGCAACATTTGACACGTGTCCAAATAGTCCAAATCCGGCATTTTTCGCTTTGATTTTCATCGAGGGACGCACTTTCAACTTTGCGCACTTGACTCTCGACGACCATGATCCAAGAAATATGTAAATAATAGTGAGTGATCATCGTACTTCATCTACACTTGTCTGATGCACGGCTAAATATTATGTCCTTCAGCTGTCAGAACCGACTTGAAATGACAGTTAACATTGGCTAATTCGTCCTTTCAATACGTCTGTTGCAAGGCTTGGCATATTTGCTAGTGGTATTTTCTACCATTTGACATGCATAATAAAGTGCAGACTTGAACCGAGACCAGACACTTCGGCCCCATAGCTTTGCGCAACCTTTTATCCTTCAAGGCTATCAAGACCAGTGGTATTCAAGACAACAAAGGCACTTATCTTATTAGAGGTACCTTTTCTCAAGGAATATGCAAGCGCAAACTATCGGGCGCTCTCTTGGCGATCCTACCGTCGATGTTTCATGCTTAAAGGGAGTTAGTCATCCACGAATCACGCCTTTGGGCGCCCTCCATATGAACATACGTCTTTAAAGTTCCCATCCTATCCCATCAGTACCATGGTCGCTCATTCCAAAACACTTCTCAACCTAGCATCCATCCCTCTCTTTATCTTATTTATCTTCCCGTCGTATGCACTAGCTTTCTGGGTGCTCGCTCACGATTCCCTCAGAATCGATCGTCTTGACCCCCTCATCAGCCCAGGTGAAGTTTCCACGCATGTCCACACAATCATCGGTGCATCCAACTTTGGACCGGACATTGCTGAGGGTGCACTGGGTGAGAGCGAATGTACGACATCTCCGGTACAGGAGGACAAGAGCTCTTATTGGGCGCCGCAATTGTATATGACGGGATCCGATGGCACATTCACATTGATACCAATACAGTATGTTAACACATATTGTAAGTGTTTTTTTTAGCTGCACGCTTCTCTCAAAGTAATGAAACTCGATTTCAATGCCAGACAAACAACAACCAGGTACAAAGAACACCACTTTGTCCGCCTTTCCAGAGAATCTCAGGATGATTGCTGGCAGTCCAAAACGCACAACCTTCAACGAATCAGACTCTGCAGATATTGCCATCGACTTCGTCTGCCTTGACTCAGGAACCAAGAGTAAAGAAATTCCTAAAACTCAATGCTCGGGTGGGCTGAGAGCCCAGGCGGTATTCCCAAGTTGTTGGGATGGGGTGAATACGGATTCGGATGACCATAAGAGTCATATGAGCTATCCAGAAGGGACCAATCCTGATTCAGGTGACTGTCCTGAGTCGCATCCAAATAAAGTGAGTAAACGATGTCATGAAACACAAAGAGTTCCATAGCTTGTTTATGCACAGGTCATTACGCTCTTTATTGAGTGGATTTTTGACGTCGGAAAGTTTGACTTCCAGGAAGGAGTGAACAAATGGGGTGCGTCTATTTTCATTTCTCGAAACTCGCTCACCTTTGATTTACTTTGCATCTCCTTATTATCAGTGTTCGCGTTCGGCGACGAAGTGGGATACGGCTTTCACTCCGACTTTGTGAACGGCTGGAACACCGATATTCTCCAACAAGCCGTTGACCAATGTACTGGGGATCTATTTTCAAACGTTGAAAGTATGGCTTCGTAGTTTTCAGCGTGTTCTTTATCATTAACTGCTTACTATGCAAACATCTGCTTTTTTAAACAGAATGCGATCCATTCGTCGCATCAATTGATCATGAGAAAGCTAAAGCCTGCAAATCGCCTTCACAAGTCGATGAAGATATCGGTAAGGATAACCCCTTATCCCAGCTTCCTGGGTGCAACCCAGTGCCATATCAAGAGAATCCATCGTGCGATGATATGTCCGTACCTCAAATCACCGGGTCTGGCGGTGGAAGCTCCTCGGCGTCCGGAGTAGGAAGTGGAAGCGGGTCTTCCACTGGATCGGAATCCTCGACGGGTTCGGCATCCGGTACCGACAGCATGGTCTCTACAGGAAGTGGATCGTCTGCGACGTCTTCTTTGCCATCCTCCTCGACAACTATGTAGCTCGTTTTATTGGAAACATCCAATTCTTGTATTTATTGGAGGTCTCGTTCGCGATTTACCTATCGGCCATTGATTGAACCTAATCATCTATTTGAATGTATCTCACACATTCGTTACTGATACACAAGAAGTAAGTGATATGGGCCCTTCTAATCTTCTTCGTCGACTTCAATGACGGCCAGTTCTGCTGCATCCATTTTCTGACTAAGGTTCAACTGCTTCTCATACATCTCCACCACCTTCGGGATGAACGCAAGCTCCAACCGCTGGATATCAGCGATGCACATCTCGTCTACCTCACCAATCTTGCGTGAGTACTCTTCCCATAATTCATTACGTTTTGCTTTCAACGCGTCCGAATGCAGAAAATCAATAGCGTGTCCAAGATCCCGCATAATCGCTTCCTTGCCTTTCTTCACCCCCACGCACCATTCAACATAGCGTCGATGCTTTACCTTCTTGACAGTCTTCTCGTCTGCGGTGCCCAAAGCAGGTACGGGATTCTTTTCATCCATTTTGGCTTGTACCTCCCATCTCACTCTCAGTAATCGAACCTGCATCTGACGGGCAAGCTCTGCCACCTCCGGATCCACAAGGCCATGGCCCGCCTCGAGAGCCTCAAAGCGCTTGTCATCAGCATGTGATGCAACCGCGTCATAGAGCTGCGAGGAAAAGTCCGTCTTAGCACGGAGACGCTGCTGCTGGTAGCGCGAACGAGCCGTCTTCGAGACGAGTTTGAAAGCAGCGAGCTTCTCGTTGTACTCTTCCGAGAGCCGGTCCAACTCGATCCATAACGAATCGATGACTTTCCCGCAATCGTTGACCCATTCGGCCATGGACTGGGCATCGCCAATGGAAGGCGCAGACGATGGACGGCTAGTATGGGTGCCCGCACTGGATGCGGCCGAGGTCTCAAACAATCCAACATCGCCCGAAGTCAAACGACGAGCCTTCTTACGCTGAGAGTTGCGACTGGTAGTGACCGAATTATCGACCTTTCTCTTGGAAGACATAAGCAAGGGCTTCAGTAAATACTTTAAAGCTTTGATCGATTGACTCTCATCAGTTCGGCCTTTTATTCTTTTTTTGCAGTTTGTTTTGACTTATTCGCAAAACCACCCTCGTTTTGAGTATCATATCCACTTTGCGCGGACGGATAAACGAATACGATTGTCAAGGGAATCTAAATTTTGGCGGGTTAAGTAATGTACTGGGTTCTACGGCAGAACTAGGAAGTGAATGCAAATCGCATTGTTGATTGATATTGAAGAACGGAACCGCAGAGAGACTGATTACGAGTCTTTGCACTAGGAGTTATTAACTTGACCGGCATTGTCCCAGATAACCTACCGCTGCGTCCAAACTTAATCGTTTATATCGCCCCGGTGGGTGATGACGGACTGGGCAGCGTTCCGTTCTTGATGCCGTCCAGGTATTCACTAAACGCTTCAAGGCAATATGTGGTGAGGAATGTCATACTTTTGTGAGTCACAAGGCAAAACACTTCTCCTAGTATTAGTCGCGACCCTAACTTTGCTCTGTTAAATATTTATTCGTATCGTGACAGCGTCAATATAGTCTAGCTGATGATGAACACGAAAATACAGTAATGTAGATTTTATTTAATATGGTATGCCAAGCGAGACTTATCAATCTTCCTGTTATTTCTGTTTCAACACGCCGACTCATTCTTCATCCAGCTCAACCGCGGGTATTCCGGTGGCATCCAGTTGTTGCGATAGTTTCAACTGTTTTTGATACGTTTGCACTACAATTGGGATGAACGCGAGTTCCAACGCCTGTAATTCGGCTATGTAGACTTTCTCCATGTCGCCAAGTTTCTGTAGGTAAGCTTGATGCAACTCGTCACGTTTGTCTTTCAAAGGACCGGATGACAGAACGCCGTCATCCCTCTCCCTCAACTCGTTGACAATATCCTGTTTTCCTTTTTTCAATGCCCTGTTCCTTTCGACATACCGAGCTATGTTCATTCTCCTCTGTCTAGACGGGTCCGAGCTCTTCGCGGCGGTTGGTGGAGGCGGGCCTTCTGGCTCGCCAAACCTCTTGTAAGCCTTCTTCTTCACCTCCTCTAGGCGAGCGAGCATACCCTGTGCAAGCTCGTTCACATTGGCGTCGGGTTCCGAGTCTTGATATCGCGCCTGGACTTCACTCTCTTTGGCGTGAGATGTGATAACGTCAAAAATCTGAGATCCGAAGTTCTCGTCGACGCGGTATTGTTTAAGCTTGTAACGATGCCGCGCGGCTTTCTTGTCGGCTTTTAAATCCTTTAACTTGGCATTATATTCTTTCTCGATGCATTCAAGCTCTTTCCACAGACACCCGATCGCATTCGGCGGGGCCACTGCCGACGGGACGGGTGGTTTAGGAACAAGAACGGATAATGCAGGTCTCGACGAAAGCTCGAACGCGCCATGGTCACGACCGGAGTCTTGAAGATCCATAGAAGCAGTAGTTTTAGGCTTCTGGCTCCGTGACTCGTCACCGCTGCCTTTGCGTTTCTTGGAGGATGACATTTATACGGAGTGTGGATGCAAGATGATAGACCGCACTCATATTTAATGGTCTCGGACCTTGTACTAAGTTTAGTCCTCTAAAAATAGATGCCATTGGCGACATTCGATGACCTAAGTTTACAGTGTTGCTCATTTCTAGCGGAACTAAATCGTTCCATTCGAAAACGTAAGCTTCGCGCACGGTTGGTACTAAAAAGTTTTTATTTCCGCGGAAGCGTGTATATTGCACAACATGGTTCAGAAAATATTGAGAGCAATAAAGACAAAATAAGATATGTCTATTTCTATCTCACCAAAGAATACGGGCGCCTCACGGTTCACAGAGCTGATGTATAAATCGAAACAAGTTCAGATTACATTGCTATGTTACTTGGCTGGTAACGAAAAACACCTTTGATACCCAGTCTTCGCTTAACATTCACAAGCGACGCTAGCGAATCTGTTCGTAGTCCTCTGAACCAAGCTGTACCCTCAAGAAGACCTACAGCGTCCCTCTTCTGCGAAAGTACCGCCTGTGTCTAATGCAGCTCAATAATCCAATGTACCAAATCAAGCACCAAGTCCTTCTTGCACTTTACCTTGGCGTCCTTTGTCCCCTCCGAGTCCGCACCAAAAGCTCCCTCCGTTTTGTCCGTATGAGCTCTGTCTTGAGATCCAACCTAGATAGACGTTAAGCCACCTCAAAATCTTCCTTCCTCATCCTTTGGTGCTTGGCTACTGCCTATCAACTTATTTCGCAGCTCAACTCAGCCTTTAGGTTCTCTTTGTCATTGTCGACATCCTCAAAGATCGAAGGTGTCCCTCTCCTCGACTCTACCACCTGCTTCTGCTTCTGCTTCACCTCCTCGTTCACAGTCCGCAGCCAACCACGTATCCCTTCTATGGGCTCCTGCATTTCCATATCCTGCTTTGCCTAATCTGTTTCTCCGTTCTTGTCGACTACATCATAAAACTTGCTCCAAAACATCTTTTGCGCAGCGGAGCTTCTGCTTAAAACACGTAGTCGTATCTCGGGCCTTCTCTTCGCAAAGCATGGACGCTCATCGTAGGTTTGTTAAAGAACCTCGAGTGTTTTTGGGAACGTATCGACGAGCTCAGAATGAAAGGTTCGCGGAGATAAAATGAGGCTTCCAATGACTAGGGATCAGTATTCAGGAATAGCTGATTAAAAAAGCAGGGAGTTCGCGGGCGTTGGGTTTGGAGATGCTGGATCAGAAAGAACATTGACAATTAGAGCATAGATGAATCACGGCTTTGGTGAAAGAGCTTGAAGCGCAACGAGGACCCTGGAAGTCGGAGATGCCTACTAAGTTGATAGATAATAAATGACTTTGCGCAGACTCGAAATAACGCGGACAGTTTGGATTCGCATTCAATTTCATTGAAATATAGGGTGCTTTACCTTCCGAAATGAACGGCCTAACAAAACCATGATAATAGCCAGACACACGAGTCGGAGGGAGACGAGGAAACACGGACCAAATATAGAACAGCCCCCTTTCGAGAGACGTCATTCATTGCGTCAGACGATAGCCTCGGCTCTTCGCTATAATCGCATTGCAGACCGGGTCCATTGTAAAAGAGTAAAACTTGCAGAATCGATTGACATGTCAGTGTGGCACACCAAGCAGTACTCTACCCGAGGGATAGTAAATCATTATTAGCACTGGCTTCCCGGGTATACATGTATATAAAATGTGTACTTGGTCTAGAATGAATGGTATCTCGTCACTCACCTACTTTTATTCGTCTCGCACGCTAGCAAAGCATCCTATTACAGGGTTCTTAAGTGCCACGGTTTAATAAGAACTCTGCTTGCTGCTTTAGCCATATAAAAAAAATGAAACATTCCAAATTATTTATGGGCATTTCTCCAGCAACAACCTTAGAGAGAACGGCTTCCAAGCGCAAAGGCAGAGAAGACGATGGGTTTTTGACAATGCCGGCCGTAAATGCGAATAATGCTAGAGTTGCGTCTTCATTTCACACATACAACT
Organism: Hymenochaete sp. R1; assembly: GCA_019400425.1. Taxonomy (NCBI): domain Eukaryota; kingdom Fungi; phylum Basidiomycota; class Agaricomycetes; order Hymenochaetales; family Hymenochaetaceae; genus Hymenochaete; species Hymenochaete sp. R1. Next base: position 53,715 of record JAFREE010000128.1, read on the forward strand.
CACGCACCTCTATGTCTTCTCCACCACAAGGTGGACCTATTGCTATCCGTCCGTTCCCCCTTTCCTTCGGAACACAACTTCGGATCCTATCTAAAAAGTTATTTTTGAACGATACTGTCTCATTGGCTCTCTCTGGACTGAGCTCGAGTAGATTCAAGAGGAGTAAAAACTCTGAATTCGTGCACATGAAAATGTGAAGAAAGTGGCAAATGTCCGGTTCTACTTCAAACGACGTCGCGCAAAGACTAACCATCTCTTCACTGAGCTTGAGACTATCTGCAACAATCATAGGACTAAGTTCAGCAAGCACGTCCATGCAGAGAAGTCTGCGGCGCGAGATCGTACCTTCGCCAAGTGTAGCGCTTGCAGAGCAGCTTTAGCGCGCAGCTCTTCGACGCGATTACGTCTCGGTCGAAGAAAGACGCGGTGAAAGCTCAATGGAGGGGGGAAGAGCTCAACGACGGAGAGTTGGAGGCGTTGTCAAAAGACATGCGGGAAAAGTTTGCGGTTGTGAAGAGCGTAGAACATCGGGTGTAGAGGATGTTGATTACGCTGAAGGTAGAAGAAAGATGAGCACGGCGCGACATAGAAGGATCGTAAAAGGAAAGCACGATATTGCGAAAGCGACAAGCTTTTCTGTATGTCATGTTCTGTAGGAGGGCCTCTTGAAATCAAAACAAGAAGAATCGACAAGGGCTTGCGTGAGAAATTCGAGAACGTCGGTGGGGCAAATATCGTCTATTTGCAGTGGGTAGCGGTGGAGACGAATTTCATCCTAAAAGTCGTTGAACGTACGAAAAATAGGTTCGTTTGAGGCAGAAAATAAACGCGGTGGACTCACAAGCTTCAGCTTTGCTACTTCATCCTTCGTCAATCCTACGTTTGTAAGGTGACATGACACAAAACTGACTCCTTAGACATGATCTATTAAATTTCATTAGTGATTTCAAACGAATAAGAAATGAGAGAAGATGTACTCAGTTCAGAAAAAACGGATGAGAGTCGTGCTTGCTGCTTTTGACGTTCAAATAAGAAAACCTAAGATCAATGGTGCTTCTGCTTAATGCGCTTAACAATGCATCCGCATTTAAGGTAGTTTCCAGACTTAATGGGTATGCGCGTTCGGCGAAGGCGTACGATGAAGGTGGAGGAGAGTGGAAGAAAGTGAATGTCAACCACTGAACGCGTTTGACCCACTGCGGCACTTAACCGATAAATATATTACCTAAGTGAATGCGTCTCTTGTTCAGCTCAACCTTCGCCATATAACTACAAATTATTGTAATAAATCGGCATTCGGAATCGAAGAATCGACGAATGACTACATTAGCTCTAAAATGAAAGATAAAATTATTTCTCTGTCATAGAGTGCGCTCCCTTGACTTCCTCGATTTCCGCCTCCGTTAATACGCATGCACGCACGCCATTCGCATCCATAGCCTCGTGGAGCTGCAACTGCTTTTGGTATGTCTCCTGTATCAAAGGAAGGAGTCCCATATCAACGTCCAGTTCCTCTAGAGATTTCTGCGCCTCGTTCTCGTCGAGATGTGCCCTATACTCCTTCCGTAGTGCCTCGCGTGCTGACTGTAACTTGACATCCGGGAAAGGACCGTTCCATTCATCGATCTCACGACCAAGCTTATGGGTGAGGACAGACACCTTCTGGCTGACTAGATTCCTCCACCTATATTTTTTCTCTTTCTTTTCTGTCTCTGAAAGGTCGTCATAGGATGGCTCGGGGTTGTTTGCCTTCACTTGTTCCCTGAGTGTTTCAAGTCTGCCTGTGATTTCCCGAATAAATATAGTAAACGCCTCTTTAGCCTTCAATTCGTCTTCCGATCTCGGCGTCTGGCTTTGGTCAGAACTACTGTTGGAGTCGGAAACATGGGACTGAGCTAGCCTGTAGACTTTCTTTCCGAACGATTTCTGAATGACCTTCTTCCGTGAAGAGTGCCTGTCAGAGATTTGTTTACTCCAGTGTCGCTGTGAATCTCTATATTCCCAGAGTTTCGTATTATAGTCATTGCGGATTTCTTCGAGTTCTTTCGAAAGATCACATAATAATTGGCTTCGTTGTGCATGTGATTCTGCGTTGGAACCAGAGGAATCATCTCGGAAAGGAGATTCTGAGGGAGAAGGCGAAGGATAATTTCTAGCTTCGGGGCCAACCTTATTCTTCTTGTGCTGGATCTTTTTACCAGAATGTTGCGATTCGACGTCGTCGGTTGCGTTTTCTTCAGCAACTCGTTTAGCAGACGGCATTAGTGTGTTGAACGTGAGCGCGACCCTGTAAGATGGAACTTGGCATGAATGAATAAATACTTAAAGACGGCTTACTTTGTACGTCCCTAACCCAACGCAATTCCAGCTGCAAACAAGCTAGTCCTTACTTATTTATCAATGGGCAGCAAAGAGCGTACTTTCAATGAGCTCCAGTGGCAGGATACCGATCTGTTCGAAGATAACTTCGTATCGATATATCGATAAGGTGAATCGTTGCCGGATTGATAGTAGTAAGATCCGGGTGGATGAATATCAGGCCCAAAATTTGAAGGCGTTTTCTCCACTTTGCCACTTGACCGCTAACTTTTGCACCACACCACCGCAAAAGATTACGAGCCAATAATAGTTTGTCACGTGATTTAAGCATATCGACGTCATCGATGACCAGCTTTCCACCTAAAGCCGTATAAAATCACAAACAGTATTGAGAAGTAGGACACCAATTAACCAAGCCACTCACATATCGAACCTCATTCCGAACTTTGTCAAATACACATCACTATCTTCATCATGTCCGATAGCACACCCAAGTGAGTCCTTCGGGACGCGTCTATTCTTCGGTTAGTCGGCTGACTTACACTTCCCAGCCAAACCACCGGTCAGTACCACTCGGTCAAGGGTAATCTCGTCGAGGCTGTCGGAAATGCAACTGGACTCGAGAGCTGGCAAACGTCTGGAAAGAAGGAGCATGCAGAGGGCGAGACCGAGCAGCAGGCTGCGCAGGCCCGCGACTACGCTGAAGGTGTCTCAGACCGCGTTTCTGGAAAGTACGATGCTGTAGCCGGAGCCATCACAGGTGACAAGGCCCAACAGATTTCTGGTGAGTGCCTTCATCGGCCTTGTATGGTCAACGTCGATTGATGGTCGCGGTTTCCAGGCAATGCCCAACACGACGCGGGGAAAGCACAACAAAAGGTTAACGAGTAATCGCGTCATTTTCACCGTTGATTCCATTAGTATTTCCTCTTGTAATCGCTGTATTTTTATAAGCATGTAATGTTGAGAAAGTGGGAGTGAGGAAATTGTAATTGAATGACATCCTCGCCCGACTACTTCCGTGAATGTTTTTCGTGAGAATTAACTTCCAAATAAAGTGCGCGTTTAATTCGACCACACGTCTAGCGCTCGTCCAACCTTTTCTTTTACCATCTTCCATCCTCGTTCTCACTGTTGTCGTATTCTTTTTCAACTCAAACACCTATCTGGATCTCAATGTCTTCTTCACTTTATCTCCATTCTTGCACGAGGTTGCAAACCTGGGCCAGTGCACCGAGTCATATATCTTCATCATTCAATCTATCGCTGAAGTGCACACATTCCATCCCACCTGCCCATACACTTTCGCGAGCTTCGTAAAATTGGGCTTGTGACAGAGTCGTTGGCGTCCCGTTCGTCTGTTCTGTGTTGGCTCGACCTGCGGATGTTGTAGCCATTCTTAACGATCGGTGCGAAACACTTCAGCTATCTAGTTTCCTCGCTTTCTGAATCACTTTGTCCCGCTTTTTTCCGCACGCGTTAGGTTTATGTCTGAGGAGGTTTCGTTACCTCCTCTTTTACCACGTCGAATCGTTCGAAACGATTTGTGAGCTATCATATATCATCTATCTCCGCTGAGCTGTATGCAGCTCTTCGTATGTGCGTTTATCTTGTTCTTACTCTTACTCTTTTGAACATGGAAGTGTCGGAATGCTATTCCATTATTGCAAGGCAAGGATGTGGGAAGCAATAATGTATCCTGCCCGTGTCATTGCTTGAGTTCATCGTCCGGGTCTGCAGTATCATCCGACCAGAGTGCACGAGTTCATCCTTTTTACATGATGTTCGTATTTCTTCCGGTTTAGAACGAGTATATGCCAAGCGTGCAGTTGAACATTAGTTCAATCTCTCAACACCCCCATTTCCGTCTTCAACGAGTTACGGTGCCAGAGCTGTTACACTAAACACCTCGCAAACGCTCATACATCAGAGACAGGTTGCCTCTGAAACAAATTTTGCTTTGTGAGAGCCTGTTGTTATCGCGGGCAGAGCACAGGGTGACACCGGCAAGGTTACCGTCGTGTTCGATGTCGACATTTTCTTCTGCAACAGCAATAGCCCCTCATACACGCAGTGCATATCGTGGTTATTGGGCTTGTTCTTTGGGCTATTTGTATAACCTCTTTCTTCATCATGCTTGCTCTCTTTTCTTTTCTTTTTGGTACGCGGTGAAAGGCCTTCGCACCTGGTCGAGTATCCAAATATTCGTCGAATTTGCAGTGAATCGATTCCGCCACGGTGTGTGTACGGGCACTGAAGGAATCGCGACACTTCACTGGCACTTATCATTGCTGATTCGGGTTTTGCGAAATATTTTGATAGTTTGCTTCCCTCATAGTCAATGCAAAACGATCAAGACGCCGCACAGGTCATACACAATTCACTTTCTCGTTCCTGTTTTTCTTACACTTCCATTGCACGAATGACTCGTTGTCTGCCTCGAAGCATGCCAGAATCCGAAATGTATTTCTTCCTACGCAGATTTACTGCTGGAAAAGTACGACTTCGGTAAGAGATCGAATCTTGACACTTCGAGGCGGTCATGAGTGGTTTATAGGCAAAATGATTATTCAACTGATTTTTTAAGAGTCAAGGAAAATGAATTCCTTACTCATCCAAACGCATTGCTGAATGTCTTCTGGCGATCCATAAGACCTCATACTCATGATGTTTCAGACCACTGGTCGAATATAGCAGGTGTCAGCCTCCTTGCTTTGGATATAAAAATTCAGTCCGGCTGAACTGGAAATCCCCATTCTCTTTCGCTCAGACCATCACTTCTTCTCCACTCTTATTCAACACTGCGCTATCCGACCCTCAACAATGGACCTCAACGCTTTCTTTCGATACGCCACTCGACTCACTGGATTGCCCTTCCATCGGGAGGCATTCGACGGCTTCGATAGTATGGTTGCCATCAATGCCGAGATACAAAGCCTGCATCAACAATACCCAAGGCCTCTTTCACTGGAGTCTCGACCAACCATCGATGCAGTAATGAACGGTACAGGCCTATTTATAGTCCTCGCATCACTTCTCTTCGTCCTTTGGAAGGCGCGCAAGAATATCCATGCATCACTCTTCAGCTTCATCTTCATCAGTATAATCTTCGCTACTTGGTCCTCCTTCGAACAATCCTTCCCCGGCCTGAACCGCGTCTATCAAATCTCATATACCCTGATCAACTTTGTCGTGTATGGATTCGGCGAGGGCCCTCTTCATTGGAGGTACAATTGCTTGGATGGATTTTGGATTGGGATGCTTGGTGATGTCTGTTGGGACATGGCTGACCCTGATACCCTCGTAAGTGATATTTTGGTTTCATCTGAATATGGCTGACATGGTTCTTAGGTTCTGCCTTTCCTTCTCGAATGTGATGGACGTACGCCTTTGGAACGGGTGTTCAGCCTCTTCAAGTATTCAATCGACCCTGTGATGCACACTATGCAAGCTACTGTCACTGTTTCTCGTGTCTTTGTTGCAGAGAACACAGTTGTCATCATCGCATACACAGCGACAGCTGTGATTATAGGGGTTAGTCTTTCATTCATTCATTATTAATTTTCGGACTAACGCACATGATAGCTTTGGTTACACATTAACACTCTCGAGCAACGTCTCGCCGCATCTAAGCAAGCGATTGTGAAGAAGGATGGTACTACTCAATCAATAATCGACACTCTCAAAGCAAGGATCACTCGCTCGAACACCAAGACTGTCTCCCTCATGCTCGAAATTCTCTCACTCAAGCGTCGCATTGCATCGGTCGAACACCAACCTGACCATGCAAGCACTCGAGAGCAACTTTTAGAGCACATCGTTGAACGTAAATCAGCTGACGTCTCTCGGCTGACTTCTGCATTTGAGGTCAGCCGAAAGAATGAAGCTTCTGCGATGAAGAGGGCTGACGGTCTTGAGGAACGGAACATGGAATTGGAAAACGAGGTTAAGCAGCTCAAGCTGACCATTACAAAGCTTGAAGATATCAATGCTTCCTCGTATTCTCTTTTCGATGCACCTAAAATGTATCAACGCACCCCATCTGTTGGATATTTGAGTTCGAGTCCATCCACACCTGCACCGATCACTTCTGTTTGGATGTCCCGTTCCCTGATGTCAAGCCCTGCCGGATTCAAAAGTGTCAGCCCATCGGCTTTCCCTACACCAGCTTCCCGAGTTTGCGCGAGGACCAACAGTGCTTACGTTGCCTCGCCTTCACCTTACAGAAGGACTCCGTTGCATCGCAAAACGCTGACGGGAGTTGCCATTCGCACACCTGAGTGCGTGTTCAAGGGGAAAGTCAGAGCCAAGGTGACGCGATCTACAAGAAAAGCATTGCATGAGAAGGAGAATCAGAGAGAGGAGAGCGAGGTTGATTGCGTGGTATGATGCTTTTATTCAGTAAATGCTTTCTTCAATTCTTCGTTCGTAATTTTTTCGTTCGTTTTATTTGTTTGACGTTCACTTTATTCCTTTTATTCTTCTACTTGATATCAACTTTCACCAACTTTCACTATTCTTTCGTATTGTAGCCGGTGTATTTTCTCAGAAGAGGTATGAGCTCCGTCCCTCTATCATGATGTTTCTTATCCTCACCATTACTCCAAAACATCAAGCAGATAACTCTGAATTTTACCCTGAATAACGACTCTTTCTGCAGCGGCGTCCATATTACTTCGGAATACTTTTCCTGAAGTCCTACTCCACAGTAGACTGCATACTTTGTAAGTCCGTGCTTATTGTCTTTCATATAGATATATTTTATCAGTAAGCAGGCGATCTTTGACCTCTTTCGGTGTATTACTAACAGTGCGTTGGATTGGACGTTGGGAATAAGGTTGACTCTAAGTTTGCTGCGAAATAGCAGTTTCTTTATCACCATTTGTGACTTCTATCGCGGAATCGTGGGAAGCAAGAAATGAATGCCGGCCGTATTTGATAAATGGTTGTGCCATCGGACATTCCCAGAGTCTAAGTTCGTGGGTTCCTTCCATGGCTCCTTATATTGAGGTATGATTCGAAGCACCCCTTCCAAATGCACTCTGCCCTCTTGCACCCATCCAGCTTCCTATAGAATGATTCCCTCATTATATGTCTGCTTTCTGGCGTCATTAATTGCTGTTTTGGTGTGGAGGATCATATCTTCCACCATGAAATATTCGTACATACCAGGTCCTCCGAACGCGTCATTTATTTTTGGTGAGCGCATCACTAGATCTTACAGAATGCTACTGATAGGCTTTCAGGTAACTTCTTCCAGCTTTTCTCCTGGAACTCATGGTCATTCCACGACTACTTGCATAACACCTTTGGAGGGCTATGTAGAATCAGTATGATGTTCAATGTACGTATGAGAAGAACAGCTTTAAATTCATACTCAACATAGATTTCAGGAGAAGCACCTATATGTGATTGACCCGCTTGCTCTCCATCATATTCTTGTGAAGGAGCAAGATATATATGAAGAGACGCCAGCTTTTCGGTTGTAAATGCGGCACTTGGCTCTTCCATCCCAACGCCTTCGCTCATTTTTTGGTAGGACTTTCGAGGCTATATTTGGAGAAAGTGTGGTCACCACGTTAGGTCAAGCCCTTAATTCACTTTTGTCATTTCGGGTTCTGAAAATCACTAGGTACACGGCATAAAAAGCAACGTAAAATGTTGAACCCAGTATTTTCCTCAAAGCACATGAGAGATCTTCTGCCCGTGTTTCATCCAATTGATAAAGAGGTATGGTAGTTGGATTTTGGATGTGTTCATGCTCGTATAACGCTGCTAACCTATATTGTGTAGGCGTGTCAGGCTCTATCAGACTGCGTTCGGAATGGACCAGCTCAAGTCGATCTCCTCAAGATGATGACTGGAGTATCTTTTGAATGCGTCGGGAGGGGCTTACTTGGCCGATCATTTGGACCATTAAACGGCGAGGAATACTCGGAGTTCGCGAAAGCCACCAAAGGAATGCCGTTAGTCACGATCAAAATCTATATACATATTCGCCATTCAGATAAATATTGCAGTGATCTTTTGTTTCGTACGGAATCTCTCCGAGGATTTCTACCGCTCGTGTACCACATCGGATCATCGACGTTCCGCCGACACGTTCTGAGTCTCTTTCCCTTTCGTGTATTCAAGGAGCTTCTCTACTCGGTAGATACATTGGATAGCGGCTCATGCGATATCTACCATGAGAAGAAAGCAGCTTTTGAAAAAGGTGACGAAGGAGTGAGGCAACTCATTAGCGAAGGCAAAGACATGATGAGTGTCTTGAGTGCGTCACCATTGTCTCTGTGGAATATAACTCAAATCCCCGTATACCAGTGCGAGAAAATATGCTGGCAAAGGAGGAAGACCGTATCATGGAGTCCGAGATTATGGGTCAAACAAAGTGGGTCCGTCACTCAGTCGACGATAGATTCAATTCATGAGGTGTTTATCTAGCACATTCATATTTGCTGGCACGGGAACCACGACCAGTGCCCTGTGTATGTTCTTCTACCAGATCGCTAATCATCCTGAAGTCCAGATGAAACTTCGAGAGGAGATAATTACGGCGCGCCGAGAAAACAATGGAAAGGAGTTTGATTACGAAACATTAGTAAACCTTCCTTTTCTCGACGCTGTCACTCGCGAGACCCTTCGGGCTTACCCCCCTGCATCCGCTTTTCATCGCATGTGAGCAGTGTTTGCTTTGTTTCGTTTTTGTTTAACGTAGATGCCGATTAAATGCACCTCGGCCTTAGAGCGAGGAAGGACACGGTCCTCCCTCTTGCCTGGCCCTTTCTCTCAGCAGACGGGAAAACCGAAATCAAGCAAGTACCGGTAAAGAAAGGCACACAGTTGTTTATCTCCATATACTGTGCGAATCGGTGCAAGAAAATATGGGGAGAGGATGCGCAAGTGTGGAACCCGGAGAGATGGATGAGATCTCTTCCCCCTTCAGTCACAGACACGAAGTTGCCGGGGATCTACTCTTCAATGTATGCCACGAGACGTTTCCGCCGTATCACTGGAAGTATACTGGGACTGATTTTCTGAACGTTGTACTGCTTCCAGGATGACGTTCTGGGGAGGAGGTCGAGCTTGCATGTACGTCGTTCAAGTCCTTTGTTGGAACAAGAGTAGACATGTTCCTTACGAGATGCCTATAAGCGGCTTCAAATTCGCCGAGATGGAATTCAGTAAGCCTTTTCTTTCTCGCCCAAACTGAACGCTTATATAGCACTGACTTTCTCGATAGAACTAATCGCCTCGTCGTTTGTTGAGAAGTTTTTCTTCGCACCAGGTCCAGAAATCATTTGGGAAATGAACCATTTTAACAAGCCGACGTGTCCGTCTTCTGGAGACAGATCCGAGAAGATGCCAATCATTGTTTCCTCGTATGAGTAGTTATTGTGAAAGTTTGAAACAGTATTATCTCGAGTTTCATTAAAGGCACGTCCGTAGCGGGTGCCTACGGCAAAGAACGAATTCTACGTGTAATTCCATCTGGATCCAGAATCAAGATAAGTCGTCCTTCTGGGTTTTCGACGTCGCAAATTCTATTGTTGTTGATAGCAAGGAAGAGTACCCTGGACGAGAGGAGGTGGGCTTCTGTTGCTGTGCCTTTGAGGTGTTTTATCTCGGTTTGAAGGCTTCTTTGGGAAGGAGGTAAGAGCGTCATTGATCTTGATCATTTCAGCCTATTGAGCTCTCTTGGATATAATTCGATCGCGTAGCAGGAAATACTTGAGAACTTACAATGATCCGTTCAAGGAAAACATGCACGTATCCTCCGAGAACTCGGACTCGGACTCTCCGAACCCGGCTGATAAACCACAAGTCAGCCCCGATTTCATCTTAGTCCAGATGTTTTACAGGAAAATCAGCGTTGATTGAGTGACGGCCATTATTCATGAGGTCAGCGAGCGAGAAATACGATCGAAAATGAAAAGGAAGAGAAAAAAAAAAGAAAGAAAGAAATTCATTCGTGTAAAACAATTGAGCGGCCATAAATTTGGCACGTGATAGATAATTTGCCTACTTTCACTTTCGACTCTGTCCTCGGTCTTCTCTCCCTTCATTGTGAATGTCCTCTTGTGCTTCGGGCCCTCCGACAATGACAAGGCAAAACAACACATCAGGCATGGATTCTCGATGTGTATTCGTCCCAACCATGATGTCAACCTCTACGAAACCTGGAACGACCGCGAACTCGCACGACTCGCACTCGAAAACCATATAAAGATGGGAGGACACCGATGTCTTGGAGGGACAGTTCAATGGAGTATGGGATGATGTTCTTGAGCGTCGCCACATTTCATTTTGTGTGTGGCACATGGATCTATATATTGACGAAGGGACCTCCGTCTACCCAATTCCAAGTTTGCTTTCTGACTCTTACTACAAGACACGGTCATTGTTAACCAGAACAGATGGAAATGGAAGTCAATAAGCTTCCGGTCGAGCTGTGGAAGGTGATCATCTCGTATGCCACAGCACCAGAAGACCTGCTCTCTCCTAGTAGAGAATACGCTCTCTCTGATGTACTGCCTATGGACCCTCCTTGTCTGAAGAAAGACCCACCCTCTTCCCTTTCTCTTGACAAGCAACATGAACATCTTGCTCTGCTCGCCCAACAGCTTCATACGAAACACGCTCTCTCGCTTACCTGTCGTCTCTTCAATTCCCTCGTTTCACCCCTTCTCTACGAAACTCTACCTCTCCACGATATCCGAACAACCACCCTCCTCGCACATACGTTGGCATCCTCTTCCTTTTATACCTCTCCTGGGAACTGGACACGCCACATCACTATCACCGGTATCCATTTCTCCCTTCCATCCCCTTCATCATCATCCAGTGACGACTTTGCCACCTCCATTCTCCAAATCCTCTCTCATACACCGAATATCAACTCAATTCGTCTTCTATGGAACTCAATGACGCGCGACCTCCGAACACTCGAAGAACGCATCATCGATGCTATACCTACGTCGAACGGGAATTTGCGGTGGCTCGAATGGCAGAGCATGGGTGCGGGCTTCGAGAGGCAACCTCGACATCGTTTCTTCAAATTACTGAGACGAGCAAAAGACAGCTTGAGGGTGTTGAAGATTGAAGGATACCTGCCTTTGGCGGAGGAAGTGGGGTCTCCTGGAGCTGACGAAGAGCTTTCGGTGTCTTCCATGGATCCTATCGATCTACCAAACCTCACGCACCTTCAAGTGAAGCGTGCCTTCCGGGACGACCTCAAACTGATCTCACCATGGGGGAGGAGGTCATCTAACGCATCGGAACACCTTTCGAGTACATTGACATGCCTCAGCCTCGGCTCGATATGGACATACTTCGACAATCGCGAAGTCACCGACGCGTTCTTCGACGAGGCTAAACCTGCACTGAGGTGTCTCCATCTGGGAGAGGGGACGGCGCTGTGTCGGGCGATGGCACAGAGGATTCTGAGACGGTGTCCGAATCTGAGAGAGGTGGAGTATTATTATTTAGGAGATTGGGAAGAGGGGACGTGGGAGGATGGGAATGTCCACGATGCTTTACGATCTGTCACGATCTGTATAACGCACCCCACCATCGCGCTTCGGACACTCTTCAATTCCCGGCGGTTCACGCGTGAACAGCAATTGACCAAACTCCTTCGACACATCTCGCCGCTCCTAGGATTTCACCATCAGAGTTTGCCTGAGTTTCCCCAGGATCGGATGTTGGAGACGGGTTTGGAGAGGGTTGGTTTCACTGGTAGTGGTAGTGGTGCTGCAACCGGTAGGCTGGGTACGGATGGGTCTCAAGGACGGCTGCGATCATCGCCGAGGTCGTTTGGAAAGATGGAAAAGCTGAAGATCATGGAACGCTCGAAAGAGGAGCATGTTCGTGAGCTGCAATATAATCCCTTGCAACTCGTTGAGTGGTTAACGGCCGAGTTGGGGAAGGTGCAGGGAGACATGGGGGAGGAGGTGGACGTGGAAGTCGTGCTTGAGGGTGGGAGGGGTTGAATTCAGAAATGTGTTGATGGATAGAGTACTAGTGTTAGCATCGGCTTTATTGGCAGTGGTGGAACGAGGATTGAGACTTTGTGCGTGGAGGCCTTCATAGGTGGAATGCCAGTGGGTGCGTTTGATTATCAGATAATAAATCGGTTGAAGTCAAAATCGAAATTGAGGCTAATCCTATGATCGACACTGACTTCAACAAACCGCCAGAAATGAATATCATTCAGACTATCTATCTACAAAGTTACAGTTTCCCTTCCTTTTCTTTCCTTTCTCTTCGCAAAACAAAGCAAACACACGCACCCGACCACCCAACATCAATCCTCCACTGGTACTCACCCACCCACCTCACATATTCGCCAAATTCTCCCTCATATAATCCTCAAACAAATGCTTATACTCCGGATGCCACCGACTCAGCGCAGGTCTCCCCTCCGCAACGTCCCCCGCACCCCACAGCACCCTCAACGCATCCACGCTCGGCCTCGTCTCCCCATCCGGACAGAGTATATAAAAATCGCCCGCGCGCACCTTGTCGAGCATGTACAGCACCGTTTCTTGAGCAGTCCAAGCGCCGCTCGGTTTCTCCGTCGCCGGTGTTGATGTAGAAGCGCCGGTGAGGCCTGTGAACGTCCATCCGGGGACAAAGAGGTGGGCGGTGAGTTTGGAGGAAGAGGAGGAGGTTCGGAGCTCGTATGCGAGGGACTCGGTGAGGGACTTGACGGCGGCTTTGGAGGCGTTGTAGGCTGCGTTGCCTGGTGGGTTCGTAATGCCCTGCTTGGAGCCGGTGTTGATGATCACGGAGCTGCTCGGTGACGGTAATGTTAAAATTTGAATAGGCATGTTGGGTTTTTGGGGGGGTGTTGTGTGAGAGACGGGATGCGTATGGGTGTGTGTATGCGCGTTTCGGGTTTATCGGAGTTTGTGGGGGGAAAGACAGAAATATTGGGGAAATGAGATGACGTACGGGTTTTCCTGTGGGATCATGACCTGCAAGAGTGCGTTCATAGATAGAATAGAGCGTGCGCGTGCGTGTATATGTCGCAGCGTGGCAAAGCACGAGGTGTTGAGGCATAGGTTATCGTATCATGAGTCCTATCAGCATATGACCCCCGAATGCCGCACTCTCGGACTCACCGGGACGAAGACTTGCTGCACGTTGACGATACTGGAGTTTGTTGGTCGGTTTATTTTATTTTTATCGAAGGAACAAGAAACAGAACGGAGAAGAGGGGGGAAGGGAGGCACATACCCGAAGACGTTGACGTCAAAGATCTTGTGCCAGTTGTCGAGGCCGGTCCAGGACGTGCCGCGAGGGCCAATGCCGGCATTGTTGAGCAAGACAGCCACCTAGGAAAACCCAGGACGCGGTCAGACACGAGCGAAACCCCCGCCCCATCCACTCGAGCCCAAAGGGGGGATAAGGAAGGGAAATAATGCCAATGACGATAGAGAAGGAAGGGGCTGGGACGGGGACGGGGGGATCTCCTGTCTCTCTCTAAGACTAGATAGCTAGGCAAGGCCTCGCGGGGCCGTGCTCACCTCTCCCCAGGCATCGAGGACAATGTCCTTGAGACGGGTGACGTCCTTGATGTTGGAGACGTCTGTGGGTACGACGAGGACGTTGGCGTCGCCTACAATCTTGCCGACTTCTGCACCTGTTTCCTTGAGCTGGGACTCGTTCACGTCGGCTACGGCGACTCGGAGGCCTTGTCTGTGTGTTCGTCACCGTTATCGTTAGCGGGTGTGCGTTTGCGTGCGCAAGTTAAGAGGGATAGGGAGAGTTGTACTTACTTGGCCAGTTCGATAGCTGTTGCTCTGCCGATACCCGATGCTGCACCTGTGACGACTGCGACGCGGCCTGCATGAATGGAGGGATGGAGGTCCTTGTCGATTGGACTGAGTGCCTCTTGCTTGTAGGGAGTGACTGGGGGACGAAGCGGGGAAGGGCCACGACCGTCCATGAATACCATCTTTGACGACAACGACGGTGACGGTGACGACGACGACGACGAAAGAGAAAGAAAGAAAAGATGAAGAAAGAGGATGTAGGATGTGGTGGGATGGAGGTGGACTGAGGAAGAGAAGAGAAAGGAATATTAATATTAATATTAATGGATGGATAGCGCGGGAATTACGTGCTATTAGCATCCATCTCACGTCTCAACACTCTCTCATTCGCCTTTTACCTGGCTCACTTAGGCAGATTAAAAGCTGGATATATGCCTTGAATATTTACGACGAACAGCAACTAGATGGCGCTTGGACGAGCTCAAGGGGTCATTTCTTACCATTTTACAATACGGTATGTGTGCTCTGGCTGTATGCTCTTTGGCTTCCATACTCACCTTCCTTTTCCGGACAGATCGACGCTTACCTCCGCTCGGCGCCGCTGGCACACCCTCCCCCGACATCCCTCATTTCATCCACGTCGTCCACGACGTCCAACGCCTACTCTCCTCCCTAACACATAACTATCAACTCAACAAAAAAAAGAAGGAAAGTCAATCATGGATCGTCTCGAAGCACTGGGCAACCAACTCTCCCAGGTGACGATGTACGATATCAAGTCATACTACAATCAGGTTCGTATCCTATCCTTCATGTCATCACGCACTTGGCTTGGGTCCTCTTGCTTGTTTGGTTGTTCTTTTGCGTGTGTGCGGCGGTCCTGAAGTGGTTCTCTACTTACGCAGGCGAAAAATATGGTACTGAATGTATCGGAAATGGAGGCCAAAGTCCGGGAGGCGACGAACGATGATCCTTGGTGAGCTGCTGCCCTTTTCTTTCTCTCTCTCCCACTAGAGTCCTTTTGCGGGTCATCTTTCGTACACCGGTTCGCACATTCATGCATGCTGACGATGACTTGTCAGGGGTGCGAGCTCAACGCTTATGCACGAGATCGCTACTGGGTCAGTTGGGACGAACGTACCACTGGAGACACTGACTAACCACGCCTTATCTCACTCGTTCACAGAACGTTCAACTTGTGCGTGCAAATCTTATTATTATTATCCAATACACACGAAAAAAATTGACGTTGCCTTGTTTTTTTTTTGTAGCCAACAATTCAACGAGATCATGCCCTGCATCTACGCTCGTTTCATGGATAAAGAAGCCCGCCAGTGGCGCGAAATATACAAGGTGCGTCCTCGCCCTCCTCTCTCTCCCCCTCTCCCCCCGGCGCTTTTGTCCATCCGCCAAAAGTCGGCTTGTCATTGAAATTGATTGCGCTTCACCTCAGTCCCTCCAACTCCTCGAGTTTCTCATCAAAAACGGCAGCGAGCGCGTGGTGGACGACGCCCGCTCCCATCTCTCCACCATCAAGATGCTGCGCAACTTCCACTACATCGACGACAAAGGGAAGGACCAAGGGATAAACGGTGACCACCTCGTCTTCCTTATATCATATCATCCCATCCCCTGATTTCTCATCGCGCAATGTCGTTTTTATTTTTATTTTTGCAGTCCGCAACCGCGCTAAAGAGCTGGCGGAGATGCTCACGGACGTGGACCGCATCCGCACCGAACGGCGTAAAGCCAAGGCGAACCGCAACAAATACGTCGGAACGGGGAACGACCCTTCGTCATACGGTAGTAGCTCGAGCCGGTACGGCGGGTTCGGAAACGACTCGTATAGCTCTGGGGGTGGCTACGGGAACGGTACGTTGCGTTTCTCTCACACCGACCGCGCAGCGATATATATATAGAGAGAGAGAAAAAAAGAAAGAAAGTAGACGAGATTCTGATGTTTTGTGTTTGGGATGCGTAGATTACGGGAACTACGGCGGTGGTGGGAGCGGCCGTTCGGGCGGGTTCAGCGATGACGCGGGTCGACGACCGACGTACGACGCTTACGACGCAGGGGACGACGAAGTCCCCGTTCGGCGCTCCAACTCTCTCACGACGGCGCGTTCGTCAGCGTCCACCGCCGCCGGCTCAGCAGCACAAAGGCGTAGCGGTGGTGGTGGGGGTGGCGGGGCGAGCACTACTGGCGCGGGAGCGAACGCGAAGAGCGCGCAGAAGGTGGTGGATTTGCTTGGGTTCGAGGATGATGACAGTGCAGGGTCCGCGAGCGCGAGCGTGGGCGTGAGTGCGGGTAAGGTCCCCGAGAAGGCGTTGCCTGCGGTGACTTCCAATCCCTTGGACGGTACGCTCTCTCGCACTTCCTTTTACTTTCCCCCCAGATACATAAGAGACAATGACTGATAGCTTACCATTCCGTACGCGCACAGACGGGGACGACGACTTTGCCGACTTCCAAGCCGCGCCGTCCTCGAACCCTGCTTCTCCCCCTCCCACGACCGTCCACCAGAACCAGAACCAGAACCCGAACCAGAACGCACAACTGAACGTCTTCGAGATGCTCAAGTCGTCGTCGTCCCCTACGCACCATACGTTCGCCTCTGCTGGTGCTGGGGCCGGTACTGGTGCTGGCGCTGGCATGGGATACGGCCACGGTACACAAAACTCGATGTCGATGTCGATGGGCGGTTCCGGTTTCGGATCGATGAGCGGCGGGAGCGGGATGGGGGTGGGGATGGGGATGGGGATGATGTCACCTACTCCTACGACCCCCTCATCAGTATCAGCACGTCCACCGCCACCAGCCTCCACAGGCTCCTACTCGTTCAACTCTTCCTCGAACGCAAACGCAAACGCGAGCGCGAAGCCGTCGATGGGGGGAAAAGCAGGAGCAGGGGGAGGGTTCGACGATCTGTGGAGCATGTCCCTCGGCTCGACGACTGCGACTGCGCGGCCTGGCTCTGCTTCAGCTGGTGGCGCTAGTGGAGGAGGAGGGACGAAATCGATAAAAGAGATCGAGAGGGAGAAAGCTGCGGGGATTTGGGGTGGTGGTGGTGGCGCCGGAGGTGCTGCTGGTGTGATGAAGGGAGGGTTTGGGGACTTTGGTGGGAGTATGGGTGGGGGCGCGGGTGCTGGAGGAGGAGGGGGAGGAGATGATCTGTTGCTTTGAAACTGTTTCTTTGATGTTTGAGCTGTGCTAGGGGGGGGGGGGGGGCGGGACC
>JAFREE010000129.1:0-70564 GCA_019400425.1 Hymenochaete sp. R1
GTGCCACAGTACCCCTGATACCCCTTAAGCGAGCTCGCTTAAAGCGAAAATGAAGCTGACCCCACTCGGCGACCGTAGACGGCTGAGGACTTCGTGCTGTGAAATAATGGCGCGTATGAAAATCACCTACCGAAATAAGCAGCGACGACTTCTTCTGTACCATCCCCCAGCTGTACGTCGAAATTACATTTTCACAACGAAATCTCTCGGATAGCTTCCCTAAGCTAACGCATTATTGAGCCATTGCAGAAAAAACCCGTTCGAGTTTCAATTGCATAAATGGCTAATAATTGGAGATAATAAACAATCGGGGAGAGAACTTGAAACGTTTCATAAGTGCAATGAGTTCACTAGCAGATAGAAAAATGAAATCCGTTCGTAGCAATGAACATTAATACCGGTACTCCGTAATCGAAAAAAGTAGTATCATAATTGGACTAGATACCGGCTCTGTACGTTTGGTAGAATGAGAATTGCTTGGGTCATCAAGCTGCCACCGCCCCATTAATCGCCTTCGTTCGTCTGGTCTGTTTGGGTAGCAGGTGCCAAAGATCTGAAGTATTCTGCCCTTTGCGTTGCAATGTACTCAGCGAAGCCCAAGTTCTCGAGATGTTTCTTCCGCTCGTCGTGGTACTCTCTGAAAGCCTTATCTTTATCTGCCATCAAACCTAAATTCTTCTTTGGCTGTCTCAGAGCTTGTCTAGCTGCGATGATTTTGGTCTTCTCCGCCGTAGCTTGTTCGAAGTCTTCCGGGCCAACATAGTCCGTCGCGGAAGCAGATTGAAGCAGAGCGATCGAGGGATTCGCTGCGTATCTCTTAAGAGCTGATGTAAGTCTGACTTCGTGATGCTTCAATGCTTCCCATGCAGCATCGACAGCCTGAATCTCTCCTTCGCATGCGAGAATGTCGAAATGAGCGGCGTGGATATGAAGGATGTGCTTTTTCACAATATCATTAGCATTACCTTTATGAGGCACGTTAGAAAGGGCAATCTTATAATCGAAACAAACAACTCGCCTCTTTCTGGTGCTTCTTCCGCGATGCCATCTGCCTTATTGATGTAAAATATTGCATTTTCGAGAGCGATCGCTTCGGTTTCCCCAGTCAATTCTAGAAGACGGGCACGGACTGCGTGATATTTGTCCAACGCGTTTGATTGGTTGTTTACGTCCTTTTCAGCTCTGGTGATGAGGTTCTTTGCTTTCTTCATGTCGTCTTTCACATCTACAAAAGCAGTTTCTAGCTGAGTGAATTTCTCTTCTGGGACTTCTGGTTCAGAAGAGAAATGATGGGAACTATTGTGCTTTTTATAAGCCTTGTCAACTGTGGTAAACTCTGATAAAAGTCCTTTAATGTCGGCGAAAGCTACTTGTCTTCCAGAACCCAAAATCTTTAAACGAAGACCATGGATTCTATTGACATGCTCCTTGTGTATTTGCTCAGCGGTCCTTTTGTGACGGCCACTGCCGCTGCTTCGAGCTGATTGGCTAAGGGGGTCGTGCCTGACAGCACGACCACCCTCTCGAGACTGTCTCGGTGTCCTGGGCATTTCTCTGGACGAAGAACTTATCAATTAAAATAGAGTGGACCAATTGCTTCTCGGCTCACCGACAGTATCAAATTTGGGCGCAAAACTTGTGTTGGGATACGGAAGACCGCAAGAAGGGGGAGGAAGGTCGGTAAGGAAACTTTGCTAGTATGAGTTTTAACTGGCGCGGTGGTGACTAAGCTTGTCGCACAATTGATAACGGAACTTCACAGCTATGTAAAATGTCAGCGTAAAAATCATACACGCCGGAAAATGGAGACATTTACATGCGTAGTGTGTAGTAAGCTCGAAAAGAGGTGAATTGTGAGCAGTAGGGTTCAAGAGGGGGAAAAACTAGAAACATGGCGTCGAATATGATCAGAGCCATCTTTCCTTCAGAGAGGAAAAAGCTCACGATATCCTGCTAAGCAGATCAATGACAAGTGGCGTTGCCAGAGTGACTAAGGCAGTGCGATGCTGTTATGAGGGAGTGAATGGAAGACGAGAGACGGGAAGGGTGGCTCACCTATTACTAACGCCACAGCAATATCTAGGAGCAGAAAGAGAAGGGGACTCAAATGCAGAGAATATCCAGATATAAAATGGTAGGATTATATACCCTGCCATTTACTATGCTCCTCACGTTTTGCTCTCGCTTATCCTAACAACAAGCGAAAAGGAGAGCAAAGTGAAGGCATTTCTTGACGCGCATCGGAACAATATCTTCTCCATGAAACTGGAAAGTGGTGAATCAGGGAACAGGAGAAGCTGGAAGTCAATGACTTCGCCAGAAAACGGGTTGGTCACAGACTTTTCCTTGAGCGAATGGTTTTCTTGGATATCCGAAGTGGAATAAAAAGTCCAGCCTGCAGAGTTGAACAGTGTTACACCAACCAGTCGGAATGGTTTTTTAGCGCTTTGGTATATATGAGATGCCCTCCTCTATACGCCAGACGTTCGTCAGCCTCAAAACTGTCGAAATAACATGTTGATAACCTAGATGATCAGAAGGAAATCCCAACGCTCAGTACTTCCCTCTTTATTAAGTTGACTCGTGATTTCCTTCGAAATTCGCACCTAGAATCCATCCATCCATTTCCAAAAATAGAACATAAATTACAAATATAAAATAAAAACTGGACTATGTTTTCCCGTTGGAAACTTCAAGTCGCCCTAGTAAGATTAGGGATCCGAGGGTCCCCACAACACGCAACGCCCACTGGCGTTACCGGAGACGGCTCGCTCGATGACATTGGGATGACTGCAAGTGACCGCTTGCACCGCAGTTATCCTGGAACGTTTGACTCAGCTCTAAACACATGGGGGCAGGCGAAAGCATAAAAACACACACCTTTTACTATCTGAGAGACGAGCAAGGAGATCACCTTTGCAAGAGAAAATGTCAAGCGAATGGTTCATGTTTCCAACCTGGATGAGGCCAATACCATGAGTGAAGTGCATTGTCCATGTGTAATATCACAAACCGTAAAATGCGGGTAAACATCCGGGTTCTGCGACCATTGAGCTCTCAAAACAGTTACCCATCGGCCCTGGGACAAAATACATAAGCTTGAAAAGAGCGAAGCTGGAGGGTATACGCACAGTCTGGCAATTGTGTCCGATGGAAGTGATTGGCCTAAAAGATGGCAACGGTCCTTTACTATCTAACATGTCTCCGATGTCCCAAACTATGAGAATAAGAAAAAATGAGCGTGAGCAAAGAAGCCATCGTTTGACTTACGCCGCAAATGGTCATCATACGATGTGCTGACTACACTACGTCCTCTCGGATCCCAGAATGCAGCGCTGACAGATTTGCCGTGTTCCCACATTGCCACAGTGCTATGTTCTCCTTTTCCTGTATTCATGAAATCTTCGACCTGATCTTGTCTATAAGTTTTAGGACTTTCGTCGTCCGAAAGGAGGGCCAGTGGCATCGCTGATAACTTCCGAGCATCCCAGATCCTGAGTTGAAAATATGAATACATTCTGCCGTCATAGACGTGGGTCACATACTTCAGAGTTCTGTCATTGGATGCGAGAAGTAACTTTTCGGTGCGAGTCGGGTTCACGCTAACGCAACCAATCTTAGCGGATGCGAGCTCCCATCTTCGGCACTTCGACGTATCTTCTCGTAAATCGAGATGCGAGAGGCCTCCAGCGGCATCTGATATCCACATTTCCTGTCCTGTAGGTGGCAAGTCGAAGTTTGTGATAAGAATAGAGTCCGCGGAGAAGACTTCCCGACTCGATCCGCTTTCGAACGAAGTGCTGCGAATGGTGCAGTCATAAGAACTCGTGAAAAGCTGGAATAAGTATTGTCAGAGAGGTTCAAGTTTATCGCTATGACCGACTAACGTGATGAGAGTTAGAAGGGTCTAATTTAATAGAAGAAATTGACGATTTAGATGTTGCTGGCCAGTGAGGCTGCAACCTCCAATGCTTGCCACCTTCGCGGTCTTCAACCGAAACTTCGTCATTTTCGCCTATGACCTCGTCGGGAGACGCCCGCGCATCCCAAATACCGATTTGACCGTGTTTATCTGCTTCATGTCAGAGTGCAAAATATTTTTATAGTCAGAATGGAATACTCACCTCCAAAGAAAACAAGGTCCTTCGTCTTTTCAGGATGATAAGCTGCGCTGTAGACACGGTCTTGGGTGACTTTAGCTCTGCTTATAACTTTCATTCCCTGGAGTTGCCTTGCTAAACTTTTCATCTCTTTTGCCTCAGCTTGTTTGTTTGTGTAAACGAAGTCGGATAGGGCCGCTACGCGTCGAGGCTGAAGCTCGTGTGCGGCAGCGCGCAAAGTAGAGGCGAGTGCTCCTTTGTCATCTTCATCGATATCTTCGAGTTTTACCAGGTCTGAAAGGTCAAGTTTTTCATGCCGAGGTTTCCTTGCTTCTCTGGCTCTTTCCTCTGCTTCGAGGCGGTCTTTTTCCAAACTTTTGTTCAGTTCCTCCTCTTGTTGCTATACAGAAGGTGGTTTAGCATCGCTTCGTCGAGAGAAAAGGCTCGTTCTCACCAGTCTCCGCCTTTTCGCGGCCGGGCTCTCTCCAGGGTATTCGACTGCTTTTCTCAGACGTGCTGACTGTCGTCTAGGTTCCTGCGCTTCCGGCTTTGCCACTTTCTTGCGTTTCGCTGGTTGGATGGGCTTCGATTTCTTATCCGCCGCTCTTTTCTTTGATTTCAATCCTGTAGATGCATCAAGAATATCAAGAGACTCTAGGAGGGCACGGTTGCGTGCGATGTTCGCTTGCCGTTCAATTTCGCTGGGTGGTTGAGATTGAGTCAGCTTGAGACCCGAGCAGTACCAGCAGAAACCTACTATTCAGTCAATTCTGACATGACCGAGATATGCACCAATTGTGTGTGATGGAGGTAAAGTGTGGTCGCAAGCCAAGTTAAATCGCGAGACAAGAACCCCGCGTTTCACTTACTAAAACGAGGCAAGTGAGCTGTGACTGGTGTGACTTGACGCGACATGTGACAGAATTACCTTTTGCGGATCCTGATCGGACGTCAACCACCGACTAACAGTCGGACTAGCACTTGCACTATCATGTCCGCAGCCTCAGGAATTAAGACGTCGCCCGAAGTCATCAAAGTGTTCTCAGATGCTAACGAACCAAGCAGTAATGTACGATTCATTTTGATCACGATTAAAGATGGTTTGTCAATGCCGCTATGCACATCCGCAGAGACCTGAAGAAATTGATGGTGTATATATGCGTTACAGAATGCCTCGTGTCGAAGAGTACCATCAACATTAATCAGTCAGATCTCCAAGATGAGCTCGTGCGACTTCAAGATGTGCTCGAGAACGATGTACCCATGTATGTTCTGGCTCGCTTGGGGGCACAAGATGAACCCGGATGGTTGGCCATAAGTTACGTTCCAGACACGGCCAGCGTCCGCGGAAAGGTGAAGTGGATTCATAAGTATCAGCATCTCGCAATCATACTTATCTCCAATATCTTTAGATGCTCTATGCGTCATCTCGAGCTGCTCTCACTAAAGCCCTGGGCTCAACACACTTCCCAGACTCCCTCTTCGCCAATTCCAAAGCAGACCTCACGCCATCGGCTTACGCCGACCACAAAGCACACAACGCCGCCCCCCAGCCTCTCTCTGCCCGTGAGCAGGAGATTGCCGATGCAAGAGAAGCAGAGCGCGAGACCTCAGTTTATACAGGATTGTCGGCGCGCCGTAATCATGTTGGTTCGGTTCCAGGGACACAATGGAGTGATCGTGCGACTGAGGCTGTAAACAAGCTTGGACAAGGAAATGGTGACGAGGTTGTCATTCTCGTGAGTCCGAGTTGATTGTGATCTGTGTTTGTTCTGACAAGTTGTCCCTCCGACTTCAGAAAGTTGACCTAGCTAAGGAGGTTCTGGTTGTCGCATCCACCTCACCGTGTACGATCACTCAACTTTCTCAAAAACTGCCTTCCGATGAACCATGTAAGTAATCTCTTGCTAGATAATGGTTTGAGCTCACTCTCTCTTAAGCGTTTGCTTTCTTTGCTTGGAACCATAGTATTGGTTCTTCTCAACGTCATGACATTGGTACGTTTTCGTTCATTTGACGACTGCAGTGTTTAACGACTCTCTTGTATAGTCTTCATCTACTCCTGCCCATCCGGTTCTCCCGTCAAGTCCCGCATGATCTATTCCGCAACATGCCGCGCCCTATATCACAACTCAAAGTCTCTTCTCGAGTCATCGGAATTCACATTGGCGGCTCGTACGGTGGAGACCTCCGATCCCTCTGAACTGGACGAATCATTCCTCATTTATGAACTCGGATTTGCCAAGGAGCCAGAGACGGATGGAAGCGCATTGTCCACCGATCGGAGCACAGCGAAATTAGGAGGCCCAGCAAATGCGTTTGCGAAGCCAAGGGGACCAGCGAGGAACCGGTGAACGAGTATGGTGGTGAGGTCATGACAGAGTTATGCAATGCTTGACTCCAGATAGCAGTAGTATCTATATTAAGGACTTTGAATTTGAAATTACACGAGGAGAATAAATTGAAAGGAAGTATCCAAAACACACTACAAATAGGAAGACGATGTAGGATTGACATTGGAATGAGTAAATTATACACGCGTCGCCAGTCTTTACTTAAGAAGCTGGGTTAGGCAATCGTAGAAGTGGAGTCGTGACGGGGAGAGCAATGTCATAGCAAAATGGATGTGGGTGAAATATGGAAAGAAGTTTATCTTGTCCCGCTTTCACAGAGCGTTTGAAGAAAGAGGTCCAAGTCCTCTTTCTTTATCTCGAGCACGTTGGTATCAAACGTCCCATGACGAGCGCGAGCATTGCATCGCTCCTTCGCGTCGAGGAAAGCCAGTCCGAACTCACTGTTGTTGAAAACATGAGCAAATTCATCGGTCGCAGTCGCACATAGGAGACTTACTTCTTCAGAACACGCCCATACTCCAACGCAGCGTTGATACCTACAACTAGATAAGTTCCATCTCTTTCGTTCAGTGCCGCAACGACGATGGGCAAGCGCTCTCTTTTCTTCTTCGATAACGAGGATTCATTGCGAGTCGGCGGTGCCACGCGCTCCCGCATGGCCTCTACAAGCCACCGCGCAAGCCGGCAGAGAGGTCCTGGAGATGAGAAAAGTGCAAGATCGGGCCCTTGGGAGACGATGACGACCTGATGGTGTCGCATCCTGTGGATGGCCTTCGCGTCGATGAGTGCTGACCCTGCACGAATGATAGCTCGGTGCAAACTCATGGAAAGCTTGAGAGCGTCACGAAGTTGCGTGATACTGAGAAAATTAATTAGTTGTAGGTGAGTTAAAAGGCAGAGCTAGAAGCTTACTCATTCAGGGCATCGAATGCTGTCCAGAAATTCCGAATCCACCATTGAAGATGCTTTTTGACTTGCTCATCGGTTTCTCCCTCGTCATTCTGCTTTTGCGGGACCACAGAACCACCTGGAGGTATATTTTCTTGCTCGTCATCACGCCATCGGTTATGCTGCTGTCCGTGAAGTTGCCAGACTTTACCCCCACCGAACCACTCCCCGCCATTCCTTGCTCCTTCGACCTCAACCTCTAATCGCACACCGCCCGCTGCGTCAAGCAAAGCACTAATAGCCTCAACACTGTCCGCTGCACTCAAAGGGGAGGCACGGTATCCGCAACATCGCGTGAATGACTTGTAAGATAGCTCAACCATGCCATACTCAGGTGAAATTGATTCCAGTTTCTCATGAAGGTCATGCTTGAGGCGCATATCCATGTGTGAGTAAGGCTGCTGGCTCTGTACTGTCGAAAAGCTAGAAATATAAATTAAGTTTAATCTCAGGCTTCAAAAATCGGATCGGATGCTTACCCCATCTTTGCAAGTAGCCCAGCCAGTCTCTTCCGCCCTTTATCCCGCCAGATGTTGACTGATTTTGCCACGTAGCCAGAATGCAGCATTGCATCATAAAGATTCCAATGTCTCCAAAGCATGAAACGCAGTTCGTCGGATACTCGTATCGAATTGTCATCCGGACCTCGAGCACTATTGGCAGTCTTACCCTTCCTTGGGTCCTCCACGATATCCTTGTTCAGTCGCTTTACTTCATTTTCGTATATATCATAGAACCTCTCGTACTCGGCACGAGATATCCGGGATGTCGTATATTGGAAAGTGAGGCCAAGAATTGCAAACCATAGGAGATCGTTGTCTGTTCGTGATAGGGAGTTTGCCAAGAGGTACATGGTGGAGGAGACTGCTTGACCGTAGTACGTTCCTGCCATATAGTATTTGTCGATGATAGCAGAATAGAGATCCCGGTCGTCACGAGACGGACGATTTGGGTTCTGTAATGTGTGAGCCTTTTATAAAAGAGAACCAGTCGTGCAAGACTCACTTCTTCTGTCCGCCTTCTTTTCCTTCCAGTTCCAGGAGAGCCTCGTCTTCGTTTACCTGAAGAGGATGAGCCGTTAAGCTCTTCGTCCTCTTCGTCTCCTTCCTCTTCGTCGTCATGCTCAGAGTCGGAGTCATCATCATCCTCATCCGGGGCATAAGCAAGAGCCTCCCAAGCCTTCTTTTGCTCCTCCAGCTCCTCTGCCCCACCATCATCCCAGACCACAATCCTCTCGTCCTGTCCAAACAAGGACGGTAAACTTTGTGGCCGGTTCGAATCAATGACATGTACACGTAGGTGGTCAGGAAATTCCCCAAACCAATCATCGGAAGGAAGGTCAAGAATAGATCCCATGTTTATGAGAATCAGCGTCCGAAGCTATATAGAAATATGAGCCACCGATATCCGATATCCGAAACCAAGGAACACAAACCTCATTATTCGATACCATCTCGTCGCGTTTCCTTTCCAGCTCATTCATTCCCGACACCGGTATGACGCGATGCATAATATCATCTTGTTTGAGCAGGTCCGCGAGTATATGAGCTGCACATATCGCATCGACATCGGGAGCGACCAATATAATCAATGAGCTCGCTGATGTCTGTGCAGACCGACGATGGGTGGCCAGGATTTCGCTGTACGCATGTTCGTATCCTGGTCTCGACGGACTCTCTAAGTGAGGAGGTGGGAGGTAGACCATCCGTGCTTGTCCCAGCGGCTTTGGGGGTAAAGAACAGAGGGAAAGTCTCAGAGAAGGATGGGTGAGGTCGGGGCGAGAAACGCGCTTGACGAGAGTTCGAGGCCACGGCCACGGCCGAGAGCGCGGGACCAAACCATACGCGTGACAAAACTTGCCGAAACAGGAAGTCAGCTCACGTGATGTATGACAGACGCGTAGTTACGATGACGGACATAGTCCGGCTCATCGTTTTCACTAAGGGAGGAGTATGAGGAGGGGGGGCAAACTCCTTCCTAATTCGGCTGGGCGAGAGAGTCATGCACAGCATGCTTGCTCAGCGTGTCTCACTTTGTCTTTCTCAGCAGCTTTCGCATACCCGTCCTCCCTATTCATCCTCGATCGTTCGTTCTTACCAATGCCTGTCCAGGAAGTCAGCTCACGTGATGTGTGACAGACGCGTAGTTGTTGCTTTTCCTTCGCGATGGACTCGGTCTTTCTTGTCTACTGGCTACGACAACAATCCTCACTCATCGCACGCCTTCATCGTATTGTCTATCTCCTATATCAACGAATACACGTGCGGCAGTCGCCTCTACCTCTTTAAGGTTTTGCGTAGCCCAGTCAAGAATTCCGATGTGGCCGAGAACTGCGCCTTCATATTTCAAGTTTATCGTGGCATAAACGGCATTAGGCCTAGAGAAGAAGAGAACTTACCCTCCTGCGTCAACCACTTACATGATGATTACGCACTTACACATCTCCCCTATCTTTACGATGGTGGCTTCATTTGCCACCTCGACCTCTCACCATTTTCACTTAGACACCAAAAAATGACAATACATCGTGGTTGCTTTGACTTCAAGCCACACGATTTTGCTGCGTACTTATATATTGGATGGTGATACGCAATCTTGACCTCATCCGTCTTCCTTGTACATCGTTGTGCTATATCGTCTTTCCCGTCGAGGGAAATCTTACTCCCGGCCGTTTCTCTTGTCTCCTGCCCTCAGCTCTGTACAATGCCACGCCCTGTACCTGTGACCCGGTCTTCCAGCCAGTCGACGGATCCAGGAATCCAATCCAGGCCCTATACACGTTGTGACGACTCGTGCATGCTCTCCTTTTCGGTAATGCGCAATTCGAAATAACCACAACTTGCATATCACTTACTCCACTTCTCCCATTTCCAAGGTCGGACAACGGGTCTGGGCTCGCTGCAATGGTCGATGGACCTATGGAGTCGTCATCTCGGAAGCTACCCTTAAGAGTCCCTACGTAAGTTTATTTCACTTTCACACCCATTTAGTAGAAGGAATCCTAACACAACGTGTATTCCATAGCCAAATTCTCGACCTGTTCCTTCACATACTGTCGTCATTCGTGACCCCATGAACCATCATGCAGTCTTCATCACCTGCATTCTATCGTCATATATGGGATCATTGAAGCCTGACGACGCTTACACGTATGATCTCTTGGTCAACGAGCGAAGACTCCCTCACTTGGGGAAAGATTGGGTTTCGGAGCTTTGGAAAGCTAGCGAACGATACCTTACCTCGAGCAAGAAGAAGGTCCAATGAGTATGCGACTCAACCTCCAGCTGCGGACAGTAATCCACTTTTGCCTGCTTCAAGTTTTCAAAGACCGGCGATTGTCTTATGTATTCAATATTTGCTTCGGTGGTACCGTTGAAGTAGTATCTTTAATAAATTAACCTGTAACTTTTCCGCTGTCGTGTGCTGTTTGTCATCCCTGCAAGAGAGAAGCGCTTCCAGCGTGTTATATGAAAAGTAAGTGGTCTGACCCTCTCATTAAAGTCATTAAAGCAGCTCTAATCTACTTCCTTACCAGGTCTAATAGGAGTGGGAGTAACACGCAAAACCAAAAAAGCAGTCCTTCAATCAACATAGTCAAGCATCAGCCACAAACCACAAGTCCAAAATACAGCCAACCAAAACCACGCATAAAAAATAAGAAGGAAGAAAAAAAAATCAATAGAAGAATCCACCGCCGCCGCTCGACCTCCTGCGACCCAGACTTGACCTCCGCACAAATCGATTATAGTACGCTTCGTCTTTCACGTCCAGGTAAGACGCCGGCGGGCACGCGAACACGAACGCTTTCGGACTGAGCGCGGGCGAATGCGACAGTGATATCTTTTGATTGTTCCGTGCTTGCTCGTAATTATCTGACTTTCGCTCTTGCTCTTGCTCCTGGTCCTGGTCCTGCTCCCGACTCTGCCAGCGCTCGCATTCGTGTGCGTTATCGGTAGACTCGGCGTCCGAGTCGATGACGATGATAACAGGCGGAGGTCCAACGGGCGCGACACATTCCCCGTGACTTTGTCCCGACATATCTTCTACCGTCTCCCAGTGGTACCCATCCCGGCATGTCACATTCGCAGCCGTCGTCGAGGTTGTAGTTGTAGTCGAGGTAAGCTTAAGAGAACTTGAAGGGGGTAACGGAAGGAACGTGATGCGGATCGTGCTGGCTGTACGTTTGTGTCGGGATCGGCCAGCAGCTCGACATGATGTGGTTCCCAGTTGTTGGGAGCCTGAGGGACGAGCCAGTGCGAACTTGAATGGGGTATTTACTACTGGTAGGTCGTTGGTCGGCGGCGGCGGCGATGCCGATGAGGGAGGATGGAAAGACGAAGATGGTGGTGGTGGTAAGGAGGCTACGAGCTCCATTTGGCTACTGGAAGGGGCAGGACGTTGGTGCATCGACATTTGGTCTACTTTAGGAGCATGCGTGCGTGCGTAACTCTTTATCGTCTCTTTTTTCCGATGACTACTGCAGTGGTTTCTCAGCAATTGTGGGAGAAGAGAAAGGGAGCAATGGGAGTACTGACAACAATGCTTTGAAGATCGACTAATCACGGAAAGGACCGTTACCAAAAGCTGCTTGCTACCTTCATGCCACGAATCCGAGTCGGAGGAGTAAGTAGAGAAGGAAAGAAGAAGGGGTGAGAGGGGGGGGGGGTGAGTGAAAAGTGAAAACAGGTCCGGGGGAGATGTTCCAGTTGAAACGAAAATCAGGAGAGCCTGAGGATCAAGGCCAGGCCAGGCCTATATAAAACAAACCGAAACCTTGGAAAGGGACAGGGAAAGGCTGACACTGGCAAGGGGTATTCGATCGATTCTGATGATGATATGATGTGTGCGTTGCAATTCGGGTTAACGATTAACGATTAATGGTTATCGTAAGTGACGTGTCTCATCTCAGCTTCGATACTCATACTCACTCCCACTGGCACTTAAGCACTAGGTAGGCCCGCCTGTGGTTCGGACTCAAATCCAAATCCAAACCAAATATCACTCACCGTACTAATCAAAAATCAACGATTCATATTTCTTTTTTATTCGTTTAATCTTAAAGGCAAGGACATCAAGGCCCGGTTCCGAGACTCACCAGACCAGACCAGTCCCTACCAGACCGGACTCGGCCGACGATCCCAACTCGTCAGTGAATCCCCCCTGATCCCTGGTCCCAGATCCCAGATTTCGCGTTTCGTGGTTTCTATAAATATTCTAAGATCTACCCGCCGGTACCGGATACTAGGCTACTGGCGGGTGTTCCTGCCTGTGCAGCTTCACGGTAGTTGTGTCCTTTCTTTTAAATTTCTTTCTGCCAGTGGCCGCTGCCAGCATCACGGTATGTACATATATTAAGATGAAGCTCCGACGATATTACATGTAAACTCCTGTCGAAGAGAGTAAAGAGAGAGATTCGTATACATGTAACATGTAATCATCATGATGTAGCTTCAGTTAGTGCTTTTCCAAGTTTATCCGTCCGTGAACCTTTCTGGGATGTTCTATAACGCACGACGTACGACGCTCGATGTCACTGCACCGTGTCTATAGCAGTCTGCAGCAGCAGCAAAAGCATACAGATAGACCGCCCAAGCGTTAAAATCAATTTGAAAGCATCAATATCAACATTACACAGATCAAGTTCAAGTTCAAGTTCGAGTCTGAGTCTGAGTTAACAACACATTAAGCACATACACAACACAACACATGAGCAAAAAGCAAAAAGCAAAAAGCAGAGGCAGGGGGAAACAGTATGGAATAGCGAGCGGGCGGTATAATCGTAATCGTGAATGGGTCAGAATAGCACAAGCATATAACGAAACGAAACGAAAACGAGGACTGGATACGAAGAGAAATCAAACTTCAAAGGAGATAACAAGTTTTCCGGGGGGAAGATAGTAGAATACTGAATACTGGTAGATTAGGAAATAAGACAAGATGGAGGAAGCGCGGGGTAATCGGGCAGGAAGGAAAAAGAGAAAAAAAGTGGAAAGGAAAAAGAGAAAAAAAGTGGAAAGGAAGGGAAGACAACGAACAGAACTAGAACTTGGACTCCCATCTGCCCCGCTCCCCCTCCCCCTCCCCCTCCCCCTCCCCCCCCCCCCACCAACTTACGTTCCCCCCTCTCAAAACCTCAAGAACACTCCAACGTACTAACCTCCAACACCCTAAACTCGTCCTTATTCTTCATCGCCTCGCTCCACCCGACCGTCTCCCGCCAATCATTCTGCAGCGCCTCCTTCTCGCCCGACTCCGCGAACGCGTCGAGCTCGTCGTCCGGGATCCCGCGGAAGAGCAGGAAGATGCGCGTCCAGATGCACATGTCGTGCGTGACGGAGATGTCGATCCCGCGCGCGAGACGCCCGGGGGACATGAAGCGGTAGGCGATGTGTTTGTGGGCGGAGAAGGCGGCCATGTTGGAGCTGGAAGGAGGGTTGGGAGAGTGAGTTTGAGCTTTGGGTTTGAGGATTTTTTGGAGGGAATATGGATGGATGGATGGATGGATGGATGGGGAGAAAGAAAGACGGACCTGATGAAGTTAGTGCGGGTGTGCATTGTTAGGCCGAGGTGGTCTAGGACTTTCGAGAGATGTGGAACGAATTCCTGGAGGGTCATGCAGTAGCTGTTCGAAGGCGCTACTAACGAGGCCGGATCGAACTTTGATATATCGGGTCTGTAAAGAGTATTTATTATCAGATACCGTTAATAAACACACTGCCGCAAAGCTTACATTGCTTCGTAGTAAAGACTCGTCACCACCATCTCCGTCTCGAAATGCTCGAGCGCCCCACCAGGATGCACTCGCAGAAAAAACTTGAACCGGTCCTCCATCATGTTCTCCGCAGGCGGCCACGTCCACCCGATCTTCCACGCCGGGCTAAACGTGATGTTCACCTCGCAATACTGCTGCTGGGGCGCCATGATGCTCAAATTGCACTTGGCCGTCACGGGTTTCGACACGGAGCCGAGCTTCGCGAGGATCTTCTGGTCGACGAGGATGTCCGGGTTGTACGTCTGGTCCTTCATGCGCGTGCCGCTGAACTCCATCTTGTGCGTGTCGTTGTCGTGGACGATGTCTAGCTTGCCCCAGAAGACGCCGTCGACGATGGTGCCGTCTTCCATGCGGGCCATATCGAGCTCGTCGGAGTTGACGGAGACGTCGATGCCGACCATGCGGCCCTTTTCGAGTTCGAGGTTGAAGATACCGTCCATTTCGAGGACGGGTGGTGGACTGGAATGAGAGAGAGAAAAGGTCATCGTTAGATGCAGCACATGGCTTGAGGCTTGGGTACTAACGGAGGGGCACTAAAATAATGCGAACGGTAAGCATTTCGAGTGAATCGACCATGATAAGATCACTTACGCGGGCTCGTCTGGCGGAGGGGGAGCATCGCTGCAGATTTCGACTCGCGGTGCAGGAGCGCCCATAACGGCAATTTGGTACGAGTCATCCGATGTTAACTGGGAGGTATCAGAATCAGTACGAGCGAAGGAGATTGCGACGAGAAACCAATTTCTCAGGGGGAGTGGACACATACATAGACATAAGGTCCGTTGACGGCACGCTGTAGAGGGAAGAGGAATCATGAGACCGGAGACATATCAGCATCAGCAATAGAAGTCAAGATGAATACGGACCATGACGGCGAGAGAAGCATGTTCGACGGGCATCCGGAGAGTGAAAGGGACATTCGGGGGAGGTTTGACCCAGTCCCGTGCCATTTCTTCCAGTGTCTGATACGAAATGCATAATAACATCAGCAGAGGTTGCTTACGCATAGGTGTGGGTGGGATGTGTACGATACCTCAAACGACGGCGGAAGCTAATTTGACGAATGCACAGTATGGTATGGTATGGTAGGGTCAGTACAGGCATGTACCGACGATGAGAGATAGGACTTGCCATCTTAATTGTCTCCATCTCGCCGAAGACGAGGGTGATGAGACGTTGGCGGGTGAGAGCCATGTTGGCCTGTTGTTGAGTTTGCTTGCCTTGGGCGTCCTTGTCCTTGTTGGGGTCTGACTTCTTGAGGAACTTTGACCAGATGCTTCCGGATGATTGGAAGGAATCGTCAGTGGAACTGTGAGAGGGGGAGGAGAGAGGGAGTGAGTGCAGTGGATGGAGGGGAGAGGGATAGGGATAGAAGTACGTACGTGGGCGAGAGGAGCATACCAGCTTGTATAAATTTATGAATATAATAATATTATTAGCAGTCACAGTCGATGGATGGGGGAGAGATTAAGATCAAGGCTATCGGAGAGTAGCCAGTGCCAGTGTGAGTGCGCGTACAACATGAGGTGAGGGTCACTACAGTGGACTCACTCACTGCCAACACGAGGCAGTCGCCTGTTCACTCTCTCGCCGTCGTCGCCGTCGTCGTTATTCACTTGCTCCTCGTCAGTGGGATGATCTCTAGCAGCGGTGAATGGGTGAAAGAGCCCTTTGCCCGACGAGACCCAGTTGTCCGTGCCGTGCCCATCGCCCATGAGCCAAACTCTCCAAGGCCAATTCAGTTCACTCCGGAAATCTCGGAACGGATCGTTCGTAACGTCACGTGTTGCATTTTATCCATAATAGGACATTCAACGGAAAAGGAGAAAACCGAATTTCTTTTCCGAACGAACACTGGCACTCTCTGAGTCTTTTCGCCATCCACCGTCATGTTGCGCACAGCGTGCTCGTCGTTACGTCCCCAATCAGCCCAATATGTCGCTAGAAGATCCTTCGTGAGCTCTGTCCTGCTCTCAAAGACCTACGAGGACAAAACAGTCGCAGACTTGCGCGCAGAACTCCGTTCTCGCAGCCTCCCAATGTACGTGTTTACCCCATCCTCGCCGCCACCGCACAGCCATACTTAAATCGTATTCGTATATAATATTAATATGCGTGCAGCTCAGGCGCCAAAGCGACGCTTATCACGCGTCTCCAGAAAGCAGACACTGCGCGTCTGTCTGAGGATGGGGCTCCTATTCCTGTTCAGAACTTGCAGAGTCCGCAGCATCAGCATCAGTCCCGTCCAGCTCGTCTGTTGTCCACCTCTTCCGTGAACGCAGATGCGGTCGGTGTGGAGACCCAGAGATCTTCAAGACCCTCTATGATACTAGACGTCAAGCTTCCTGATGTCTCCAAACCCGCTCCAGAGAGCCCCGTAGACGTCGTAAGTTGCCCCTCCCTCTCCACCCACCTTTCAACACGCTCACACACTCGCTCACTAACACCCCTTTCCCCGCGTTTCCCTCCCCTCATAGCCCTTCCTCCCCGATTTCTGGAACTCCTCCGCCGTCAAGGCAGAATCAGCCCCCTCCGCACCTCAACCATCCATTCCCAAGATCATGCTCGCCGCCGGCGCCGACACCTACCCCCAAGGCGGCCCCACCTTCGCCCTATCCTCAGCCTCCACACAAGACAACCTGCATTCCCTCTCCCAAACGGACTTTGACTTAAACTCGAACGCGGGGTCGTCGTCGTCTCTGAGTGGTCCCTCGGCGGCGAAGAGGGTGGAGGGCGTGTGGGGAGACGTGTTGGATGAGATGGGAGTCCCGCATGAGTTGTTTGTGGCGAAGTCGGAGACGGAAACAGCGGAGACGATGTCGGTGAGGAGGGTTGTTGGGAGGGTCTCAGGAAGGGATATGGACGAGGGGGAGAGAAAGGGTGCGTACGCGTTGTTTGGGATTCTGCTTGGGTCGTGGGTTGTTGGGGGTATCGCGAGTCCTTCGAGGAAATCGGAGAAGGGGCAAACGCATTAAGACTTGACAAGTGAGGTATCTTGAAAGAGAACTTTTTCGGTAAGGAATTTGTTGTGTGCTGCGTTCGGCTCTGCTCGAGCGTCGATACGATGCAATGCGATACAATGCGATAGATGCAACTCGAATCCGTTATGCCTGAAATACGCTCGTCTAATAATACATAGTCCATCTATCTGTCTACAATACTGCTTCTCAAGAAAATATGATGCAAAGAGTTTAAAGCTGGTGTAGATACCTAGTACATCATCCGAGTCATCCAATGAAGACTATCAAAAACGTAAAGGTAATCTCCATTAAATCAAGCGCTCTCAGGGCCTCAGTCCTCTCCACCTGGCTGGCTTCGAGATAAACATACTTTTTTTTAAAACTGTGTAACACGAAATATTCATAATAGTACATGTACATGCTCGAGACGCTGTCAACAACAAAAAAGGGGATACTAGTCCTAGGGAGAAACACATCAGCTCCACACTCGACTTCAACTTCACGCACCACTGGCGGGTAGGGATCTGCGCGTAGCGTATACGCGTTACGCGTAATTCCCCGTAATTGCAACAGGCCATTACGGGTTACGCTACGGGAATTACGGGCATCCCGTAATTCCTGGTCGCCATTACTGTTACGGGCGCCCGTATACGCGTATTACGCGTAATACGGGCAGAGAGCGTGCCCGCCCTCGTAACTTTCCAAGGGCAGTCAAGAATCACGATGAAAGTCCTAAAATAGATGTTTAGTGAGATAAAGACAAGATTTGGCGTCAGTAAACCATGCATTTGCATCTGTACGGTAGACAAAAAGAAGAGGCGACGCACACAGGCTCTGTTCGCTATGTAAAGCCCAATGCAAGCGGACTATCCCCGGATGGCCGCTACCCAGTCGTGCAAGCGTGTTTTTCTCAGCTATGGCGATTTGAGTCTTGTTGAAGCGCTTCAGATGCGCTTTGTTGAGGATCTTTATTGCGTACTTCTGTTCGGTAGGCGGGTATATAACATGATGTGCCTACACCATGCAACCGAACCACGATGCAAAACACTGCATTTCTAACATTATAAGCACGGTCCAGAGAAGTCAACGTGCATGACAAGAATACGACGCACCATGGAATACGACCCTTCCCTCAGAATCTCCCCAAACCCAAAATCATCTTCCGACAATCTGAACCCAGCTGAGCTATTCCTCGATTTCGCTGTCCTCGCCCTCGACTTGCTCTTCGACTGCGCACGTCTTTTCAGGTCTTCAGGCGTGTCACCCACAATCCCCAATTCTTTTGCGAGGTGCGCAGAAGGCCGGGTCGAGCACGGAGTTGGCTGTGCGTCAGATTGGCGCATCTGCGAGATGAAGCGTGGGATGAGAACGATCTTAGGGGCCTTGGACAAGGTGTGTTTAGGACAAGGGAGCCTGTTGATGAGGAGAACGAGGAGAGCGAAATGACGGAGGCGTTCCTTGATAGATCAGAGAGGGAGGGCTGCTGGCGGGATTGAGGATCTGGAGCGGAGCCGTTTGGGGAAGGATTGGTGACTTGTATGTGAGCCATGGGTGTTATGGTGAGAGGACAATGACGACGCCGGGGTTGCTAAATGCGAAATGAGCGAGCTGGATGGTGAAGGGATGCCAATGATGAAGGAAGGAAGACGAGGGGCGAGTGGATGGATGAATGCGAGCGGCCAGAGCGAGTGCAAGGGCGGGGGATCTACACGCGCCGTAACTACGCGTATACGCCGTAATTGGTCGTAATTTCCCAGGGCATTACGCGCTACGGGGAGCGTAATTACGGGCGCGCGTAGTGACTCAGACCCATTACGATTACGCTAATTACGGAATTACGATTACGCTACGGCGTAATTACGTTACGCGCAGATCCCTACTGGCGGGACCGACCCGAAGCACAAGCCCAAAGCCTAAAGCCCAAAGCACTGAAAAAAAGCAACTCAGCACAGAAAGGATGTGATATGATATGATATGATATGATACGGACGCCCTAGACCGTGTAATTCGATGTTAGAGTTTCGAAGGAAAGGTTGGGGGGAGGAACCAAAGGACAAAGGATTGGCATTTACACGTACATACGTATACATACATACATACATACACGGATATGATTCATTCCTCCATGCCATCGCCATCGCCCTCACCGTCCACTTCGCCATCTCCTTCCTCTCCTTCCCCTACCCCCTCCTCCGGGAGTGACTGCCCGGACCTGAGAGCAGCCCTCGCGCCCACGCCTCCGCTCTGCGCCAACGGCTTCGCGTACTGTTTTAGCCAGTCTTCGGATTCCCAGACTGTTTTTTGTCGTCGTCGTTGATGTTGTTGTTGGATGGTATATTTTTCGGTTGAGACACGAACCGCGAACGAAGAACGACGATGTTAATGTCCATGTTTACAAAAAAAAAACGACGAAAAAGAAAAGAAAAAGTTCGTCAGAGTCGAAGTCTTAAACACAAAAACACAAAACAAAAACACGACAACGCACTAGCTTTGTTCCCCGACGCCGCCGCCGTCACTTTCTGCGGTCTGGCAAGGTTGACGCGCAGCACGCGCCCGCGGAGCTCGTTCATGTCCATGTTGTCGATCGCGTCCTGGGCGTCGCCGGCGGAGGTGTAGGTCACGAACGCGAAGCCGCGGTGTTTTTGGGCTGGTGGTGTGTGTGGGTGAGTTTTGGAGGGGAGTTTTGGTGTCGAAACCAAGAACGAAAGGAAAGGAGGGAGGTGACTTGGATAGGGGAAGGACGTACGTTGGTCTTGTTGGTACTGCGAAGGAGTCTGGGCGGGTGGGATCTGGACTTGGAGGATATCGCCTTGATTGGTATAAGCAGTTCGTAATGTTGTTGCAATGACCAGTGTAACAATATAAGTTGAGTGGAATTGGATATAAAGCAAAAGAAGAAGAGACGGACCGAAAGTGGAGAATGAGTCGTAGAGGGCCTGTTCGTCAAAGTCGTCTGCTATCCCGCCGATGAAGACCGTCCGTTTTGCTTTGGTTCCCTCTTCCATCCTGGTGCTGATCGATTCCAGTCGAGTCGGCTTACAGTGAAGGTGAAGGTGAGGAGGCAAATTCGGATTTGGATTTTGGAGATCTAGAGAAGTCACGGCAGTTACGGCCCGAGAGGCTGCGCCAGATCACGTGTGCAAATCACATCCTTTTCCGTCGTCTGACCTCAGACCTCCGACCTCCCAAAGCCGAGTTCGACTCCCCACTACCACCTCCACGAAAGCGAAAGCAAAGTCCGACGTTAATATTCAAATTGACACCAACATCGGACTCACTCCTCAAAAAATGCACCCTCGACTCCTCCTACGCGCCACCCACCAAACCCTCAGTCGCTCCCTCCATTCCTCGCCCCAACATCGACGCGCAGCAGCAGCACTCGTCGGTCCTCCAGACCCAGTATCCAACATTCGACCCGTCATATACGCCAAACACGAAAGCGAAAACGACGGCGGAAGCGCTGAAACTATAGCACATGCACAGCGATCCACTCGTCCCGCACGTCGTCGGGAGACAAGCACTTCAGCACCCGCACCAGCGCCAACTCCATCGCAAAGTTCCGTAACTCAAACTCCCAGTATCGCGTCAGAGTCGGACTCCGCGTCTTCGTCGTCGGCGAAAGAGACGCGGACGTCCCCCACACATCCGTATCTCTTAGACGAGTTTGGTGGGGATCCGGTTGATTATCAGTGGAGAGTTGAGAGGAGCCGGTTGGATGCGTATAATCACGCTTTTTGGAAAGATGTGCGTCTCGTCTCGTCTCGTCTCTTTTACTTTCACTTCTTTAGATCTCTCTTCATAGGCAAACGTTCATTGCCGATCGCCTTTGTTTCCTATTTTGTTTCCTGCATGGGACGTTCTAACACAACTCTCACTATCACCCAGAGCAACACCCGCTTCGAATCCGCCAAGCGCACCGTCCTCGCCTCCGTCCCTCCCTCCGCCTCCCCCGACACGCGCGAAGCAGCCCTATCGGAGTTCTACACAAAGTGGTACGCGCAGGAACAGAGTCGCTTGCGCGAATACTCCGAGGAATGGTACCGCCGCAACTTTGGTGGGATATTGTTGGCGGCGAAGGTTGCTATGCGCCAGTTTCGGATGAGGATATTTGGGGGACCGGGGCTTTGAGAGAAGAGCCTGGGGCCTGGGGAAGGGAGGGGGAGGGGCAGATATAAATAAGAGGAGAATGTGTGGTTTGATGCTTTCGTTTTCTCGACGTAGAACTTTTTTTTTGGGAAAGCAGTGGTACAAACAAGAAAGAAAAGAAAAGTAAGGGCTATCCACGATCATCCCAACTACACTTCCATAGACACATCCCCACCTTCCACCCTCAACTCTTCCACCGCCAACTCCCTCACCCTCTCAATAACAGACTCCAACCCCATCGTCCTCAACCTCTCCCTCTCGTCCTCATAGTCCCTCTCCAGCGCCTCAAGCTGCTCGTCCGCATGGCCCGGCCACCGACTCTCGAGTTCCTCCCGCGTGGGCACGACGGCTGCTTCGTCGACGGGGTACACGATCTGCGAGACGTCCAGGTCCTCTGGGTTATCGTCGCCGGTGTGTGAAGCGGAGAGGGAGGCACGGAGGAGGGTGTCTTTGACGGTTGCGTAGAGGGCGGTGCGTCTGTAGGTCGCGTCGAGCTGGGCGTCGGTTTTGTTGGTGGTGCGGCTGATGCTTGGCCAGCTTGTTTTTTTTTGCGTGTGTGGAGAGGATTGTGTTAGCGGAACGTGGGTGATAGGAGTAGAGGGCGGATCATCAGTACTTACTCGTCATGAATATAAATTCTTCGCCAAACTGTCCGGAACGCAGAGAGTTTACGGGCGTCTGGTATATTCTAATGATAAGCGATAGATAAAACGACGTTAACTTGATGGCTTCGTTCCGAAAACCTAAACAGAGAACACCTACCTTGACCCTCTCAACAAGCTGCAACGCCGTCCCAAACTCCAACTTATCCTCCTTCAGCGTCAACAAATCCACCAAGTCCTCCACCCCAAGCGCCCGGTTCTGCAGCAACTCCTTCACGCTCGCCTTGAACTCCGAGTGGAACGCCGGGCTCGACCGCTGTTTGAGCGACGGCGCGACGGCTTTGATGACGAGTTCCGCTTGGTTGTCGAGGGATTGGCGAGCTTTGGAGCCTGCGAGGGAGGAGCGGAGGTCTTCGATGAGGAGCTCGTGGACGCTGATGTAGTCGAGGCCGTTGGTAAATGCTGTAGCGTTGTTAGGTTCAAGAACGAAACGCCTTATGGAACGAAAGGGGCTAGCTCACTTTCAGTATGTTCCCTTCTTCCGGACGTTCTCTCGCCTTCTGCGATGTCCGCCAGTCTACCTATGCTTAACATCACCTACAAAGATATGTCGTCAAGGTGGTTGCTTCTGTATTAAATCCTGTATTGTTAGGACTTACGGAGCGGGCGGCCAAGTCTGGTGTCCGTTCGACTTGCGACATGAGCGTATCTGCAACGACACCCCACCGGTCTTTCTCGACGTCATGAACCCACGAGACGGCAGGATGAGGATGCTTAGAGAAGAAAGCATCGACAAACGCTCCGTAATGTTCGCCATGGGCATAGAGGCATCGGAGTTCAGCTATAAGTCATTCAAATGTATTGGCCGAAGTATCAAGGACACGGTGTAATTTTTGTCTTACCGTGCTCGAGATACCATTGATATAGCTTATCACAGAACTCTTCCTTGTACCTCTCAACGTAGTCGGTCAGCCTATCAGCGTATTTATTCGCCGTCAGGGGGAAAATTGGTGGGGAAGAGTGGCATAGATCTGCCAGGGAGATGAAATCTCGGTAGTCTTCAGCCAATTGGAATGCCTGATCGACCATATCGTATTTTACTGCGACGCAACGATGTAAGCTTGGGATGACGAGGCTTTTCAGAGGTATCAGGCTCACGTAAAGTGTGTAAGACGATGGGTCGTAGCTGCTGGAATCGTTCGTGGAACTCGCGTTTTTCATTCTCAATGCCCATCTCATCCGCTGCTGCAGGGCTACATCGAATTCGTATAAGCACCATAAGACCAAGAGTGCTCGTCTCGTCGAAACGAAGGACAGAACTGACCTTTCAAGCCAATCCTGTCTTTCCTGGAAACTCCTAAACACTGTCGAAGCTAGCTGTGGGAGCTGTACGCGTACTGCCTGCGTCACATCATCAACCGCTTCAGGGACTTCTGATAGTCTACGATCCGAAAAGTTGAAGAATTCGAGGACGATATCGATGATGGGCTGTGAGCTCGTCCAGGCGTCGAGCATAGCACCGGCAATGCCGTAGACGCCGGCATTGGCGTCCCGATAGGACCATGCGGATTGCATGATGCACTGGCAGAGCACGTCTGTGAGCATGCTTTATTAGCAGAAGAAGTAGGGACAGAGCGCACCAAAAGGTAATCAACACCACGGCCGAGGTCCTCCGGGTCTCCGCCTTCCATGTTGTAGCCTGAGTTCTCAACGACCATTTTTAGGTACGGAAGAATACTCGCAATTTCTCGTGTCTGATATGAGATAGGTGAGATATGTAACCATAGGACAGGGGATTTGATTCTTACTTGTAATTTAAAGAAAGCCCGGGTGACATCCTCTTGATTCCTCTCCTCGGTTTTTTCCATATACGAAGAGATGGATTCAAGAAAAACATGCTCATCGTGACCCAAGCTTGTACGATTTTAGTAACCGACATGAATAAGACAAACTTGAGCTCCAGATACTCACTTTGCTCGGTGACAGTATGCGAGCCATAATTGTTCCGCAGCATACAGCCTTTCTGCATCCATTGCCAGGCGCTGCCTACTCGTTTGAGACATCTAGCACGCATCCAGCACGCATTTTCTATTTTTTTTTTCTTTTACAAAAATAAATTTCATATCTGCTTACCTTCCCAAGAGCCCCGTTTTCGTTGATAAAATCGATCAAAAATCGCAGCCGATCCTTCCTTTCTGCCAACTGACGACTCAGATCTGGATTTGGTTTGACGACCTCGGGGTCCGAGCAGAGGACGGCGTGGCTCAGCTGTTCAGCGCCGATGATGAGGCTTTCCTCGTCAATGTCAGGTGGAAATGTGAATAAAAGTGGATTCTTTTCGCAATGCATAAGTGAGATATGGGATCAATATTGGAAGAAAGAGAGTCAAACCTTTGGATTTGAGCCAAAAAGGATTGCTTGAGTCATAATAGATTTAATCGATGTTCCGCGCCAGGTACTTTCATCCAATTGCAAGTCAGACGGGCCAGCTGCCATGTATCAAATCCCGATTAAACTACGAACCTTTCGTTAAAACTATTGATTTTGTCGATGTCCACATTGACTCGCATCAGAACTTCGCTATTCATAAACAGTAGTTCAGACGCTCCATCGACAGAGCCACAGCCAAATGTACGATCTTGGAGGGATTTGAGGGTCAGCATATTGCTATACATTGTTTCTGTGGTTCCGGGGATCAGCCGCATGTACGTTAAAGATGTAGAAATGTCGAGACCATTTGCTACCAATGCCACAACGTCTCCAAATTGAACACAATACAAAGCGCCTCCTTTTACAAGTCTTAGGCGAGGGTGTATGTTTGCTTTGTCTGCGGATATCTAAGGTATGTAAGATGTCGGATTTCTTATCAATTCATAATAGGAGCACGCACCGTTTCATAGGGAACAATTCGTATGCTAGCGACATCTACGACTCCCTCAGTATACAAATCCCCTCTCATCCTGGTTACAACATAAATACGCCGGGGTCGCAAGTCCATGCCGGATTCGTCTTCGATCCCCGCATTGAAGGATACGAGGAGAATGAGCTCTTTCTTACTAAAGAAGACTAAGCAAAGTGTCATGATTGTTGAAAGAGAACGTACGCATTGAAGGCGATATCTAGCAGTTCGAGATCCATGGCGTCTTTGTCTTCGATAGAAGGAAAGAACTGGACCAGGCTATAATGTAGCACGTCCTTTAGATCGACAGCTTTCGTACGCTAGGTGAGTATAATGCCGCATAAGTCGCTGATAAACAAAGCTTAGGATGGATTTAGGCTTACTTCTTCCCATCCTTTGTGTAGCACTTTCCAGCACAAAATTTCTGACTCGGCGCAACACCATACTTCGAACCCCTCGTCGGTTACATCAATCACAGTCGCAGCGTTAAAGCATTTCTGGAGACCACCCATTTCTTCCTTCTTGCCGTAGAAGTAATCCAAAATTATGTTCGACGATTGAGGTCGATGTACGGTGAAAGCACGGCTTTCGATATGGAGTTTTCCGTCTGAGGACGTGACGGAAAGCAGGAAGAGTCTGCCGTTGGTAGTGGTGGCTACGAAAGTTTGCGACTTCAACGCGAATTAACGCAGGGTTATATACTGGGAGAGAGAGAAAAGGTATTGTAGGCCCACCTCGGCGAAGATGAGATCTGTGACTGTCTCGTCCGAGCTAGTATCCAGCAGCGAATCATGCGTAGGTTCACCGCCCGTTAACCCAAGCCCAATGCTATCCCAAAAGCGAATCTCGCCATAAGGAGTCAGAAGCAAAAGCCCTGGTTCACGGGACATGCCATATGTAACAAGAGCACTAAACGGTGCTGACGGTTCTGTGTATCGGTTCGGGCAGGGGAAGATGTAGCATGTCGGAGGGCCAGGAAGGAGTTGTGAGTATCTCCAAACGAAGCAAGTCTCGTTCGACGCGATGAGGCAGAAGTTGCATCTTGCGTCGACATTCCCCGCAAACGAGCTGTTCACATAGTCTTTGTCAAATATCAGAGAACAAAAAAAAGGCGACGACGAGAACAGAAAGGACTGACCAGCGTTTCTTAGAACTTTGAGCACTTCAGCAGGCAAGTGAGCTTGTAAAGTGACGCTGAGCTCCTCCGACTGCGCAAACAACACACCCGTACGCGCTTTTGGTGTGTCACTCTGGAAAGACAAGAGTCCGTCAACGTCCATTTCGCTCGTATTGTCTGCTTCCGTGGACGCGTCGCTAGCCACGGACATGTGCGACGAAGTCCGACCAAGTCCTCCGTTGACTCGCGAGCTCGCACTCTGTCTTACTGAAGACTGCCTCTTTCGAGGGACGATTGGAGGTCCATTTCGAGCTCTGTGTGAATTGGGTTGCGGGGAAGATGCGAACATGGACATGGCGGATGGTAACAAGCAGCGCGTTCCCGACAAACAAGACTCTCCGTCGACGTCAACACAAAAGTCGCGTCGAGCAAGCACGGCACGCGTCTCTCCTCTTCCTTTCCCGCCGCCTGCAGCGTTCTCTAAGTCCGTCAACTCACATAGAGACAATGAGCTCACGCTCCTCGAGCTCGAATGCACCTATACTCAAGTCTCCGAGAGGCTCAGCAATGCAATACCCTCCTTCTCCGCCACTCTCAAACCATTCTAATGATTCTAACGACTCCTTACGTGCTCTTGAACTAAGTGACGGACCGATAGCTCCCAGGAGCGCTCGGGGTCGCTCGTATTCTATATCTGGCTTTGACTTTCAGGCTGACTTGCTGCCTCTGAGTGCAAGCGTGAGCACCGCAGATGCTAGTGTCACGGCGACTTTGGGAGGGGGGAAAGATGTAAACTTAATAAGTGGTCGGTTGAATGGAATTTCTGGATTTCCACAGTTGCGGATAGCTGACTATAATGTCGCACAGGCATTGCACTCACCGTCGGACTCCAGGTATGTTAAGAGATGTCGTCTGTACACTGTAGTCATTAATGTTTGACCAGATTGGATCAGGTATCTTGTGAGTAACATACCACATGTCTTCACTAAATACACTCACGGATTCGTCCTCCCAGTTCTTCACCCGGTGTAATTGTCGCAAACACCCACAGCGTGGGTGCAAGTCTCATCGTATGGCTGGTATCCGGCGTCCTCGCCTGGACTGGTGCCTCCAGCTACGCTGAGCTGGGCTCAGCCATCCCCCTCAACGGCGGCACACAAGCGTACCTCGCCTATGCTTACAACCCGCTCGTCTCATACCTCTTCGCATGGACTTTCATCACTGCTCTAAATCCAGGCGGAAAG
Source organism: Hymenochaete sp. R1 (assembly GCA_019400425.1). Lineage (NCBI taxonomy): Eukaryota > Fungi > Basidiomycota > Agaricomycetes > Hymenochaetales > Hymenochaetaceae > Hymenochaete > Hymenochaete sp. R1. Next base: position 27,143 of record JAFREE010000129.1, read on the forward strand.
GGCGTCATTGCACTCATTTTCGCAGAGTATGTGAACAGGCTACTTTGGCATGCAACCGGAGGCGACTCGTCGCCGGACTTGATACCAGACTGGTCGATCAAGTTAACGGCGTGTCTTGCGGTTGCGGCTGTTACAATATTGTGTATTGCGACGAAGAACCTGGGGACGAAGGCTGCTGTGGTACTGACGAGTATTAAGGTGAGATGGATTAACATTTCGAGTGGCTTTCTGACGTAGTTTCGTAGATAGGTTCTTTGGTACGCAAATTTCATTCAATGCGGAGCTATGAGCAGTTAAGGTCCAACGTATTTTCTGCAGTTCCTCATAGTCATCCTCGGTATCGTCCAATTGGCTCGCGGGCAAGCCGCCCAGACCCTTCGCGAACCACTATTTGACGGGACAAGTAGCAACCCATCTGCATACGCCCTTGCTCTCTACTCGGGACTATGGGCCGTGGACGGCTGGGACCAAGCATGCTACGTCGGAGGTGAGATGCGGAACCCGGATAAGAACATCCCTCGAACCATCCACTCGAGCATGTTCATCGTCGTTGTAAGCATATACGAAGCTCGGAATGCTCGACGGAAAGTGAAGTCTTAATGAATGATGTGTAGATCTTATTCATCCTCGCGAACATCTCGTACTTCGTTGTCCTAGATAAGGTAAGTACAGGCATGACCTCTACGTCTGTTTTCAATTCACATCCACGTTGTTAGATAACGGTGGGTATGAGCAACACAGTAGCTCTCGACTTTGGCCACGCTGTTTTCGGCTCGATAGGTGGTTCAGTCTTCGCCCTCATCGTTGCTATATCCTGCTTCGGCGCACTCAACGGTAAGCCAGCCCCTCTTCTCCAGCCATCCCAAGGAATGAGAAAAATCATACCAATCCGACTCTTAATTCGTTTTAAATAAATTTTTGGGTCTTAGGCTCTTTCTTCACCGCGGCACGCTTAATTTACGTCGCTGCGAACGAGGGGTACCTCCCTCGCGCGTTTGGGCGCTTGAACAAGTCGCGCGGGACACCTGTGAATGCGATGCTGCTCCAGGCCATTGCTACGACGGCATTCATCATTCTTGGTGGTGGTGAGCTTTTCGAATGAATTTGTCGGCTTTGAATGGGGGAAGTGATAACTTGTATGTGTTGACAGGCTTTCGGCGTTTGATTAATTTTGCAGTGGTTGCTTCGTGGGCGTGAGTGCTACAGTGATTTTAAACAGGGGTCTATTTAAACCCTTTCCCTCCGCTTATGCTTTACTATTAGTTTCTACTTCTTGACGGTGCTTGGTTTGGTTGTTCTGAGGTTCAAGGAACCCGAGCTCCCTCGGTAAGCTGTCTCAGCCTCATTCATTCATCCACGTTCTCATCCCATTGATCGCAGGCCGTACAAAACATGGATAACCACACCTCTAACGTTCTGTGCCGTAAGCATGTCTACATCCTCATTCGCGAGACATGCTAACTGAAGTTCGACGTGGCTACAGGTCGCATTGTTCCTTCTCTTCATGCCCATCATCGCTGCACCTCTCGAGGCGCTCGCAGTTCTAGGTTCGTCCCTCAAATAATTCTCGCTGACTCCGTTTTCACCACATTCACATTCGCTTCTTGTTTTGTTCAATGTACAAACAGGATTCGTCCTTGCTGGTGTCCCAATGTACTATCTCACCCGCCGACCAGATTCCGAAGGCGCCTCGCGCGTCCAAGCTATCTTCTGTACGTCCACAACTTCCACGACCACTACCCCTCCTTGTTCCTGTTTTCCCCCTCTTTATTCGCGAACTTCCCATCCGTATGCACTTATACCCGTTTCTTCTGTTTTATCTCAATACAGCACCAATTACCACCCTCGTCGCACGCATCCGTGGTGGCCGAGGTGGCCTTTCACGCTCACATGCTGGGTTCGAACGCGTTGCGACTGCTCCGGAGGATGTGGAGTTGACGGAGACGAGGGAGAGGCCTCGATCGTGAAGACACGCCTATTCCCACTTCGGCTTCAGCCGTGCTTCCAAATCTGCTTGTAGACGGGATCGAGCATCGATTTCTCTAGAGGGCTGCTTTCATTCTCGTGATGGATTTTCTCTTTTCTTGTGGAAATACCCTAATATTTATATAGTTGTATGTCCAGCACACATTCATCCATCATCATTTCTTACTTTGATGTTATCCAACAACAGCAATGCAATTCGATTTATTCTTAGAGTACAATCCACAAACAACTTCACGCCACCCGCACAATCACACGAAACAGCATTAGAAAACAAGACGATGGGGAAAGGAGATTGAAAATGGTATGGGATTGGGTAAATGGGTGGAGAAAGACCGCTTAGGCGACAGAGACTGCTGGAGCAGTTGCAACGGGCTCCGCAGCGGCCTCAACAGGAACAGCCTCTGCATCTCCAAACACCTGCTCCTTCTCGAGGATCTTTCGAACGAAACGTGCGAAAAGTCAGAAACAACTTCCTATAGCGACAGACGCATTAGAGAGAAGAGTCATACCTTCTTGCCCGTCTTCTCGATTCTCGCCGTCAAGTCATCGAAAGAGATGGGGCCCTTGACATCTACGGTCTGGTTCTCGAGCGAGACGTGGAATTCGTCGACACCGGCTTGGGCGTCCTGCGCGCGCTGGAGGGCACGGTTGACTGCTCCGGAGCAGCCTCCGCACGTCATCTATATTAAGGCCGCAAAGGTGAGTATAACGCGCAAGTGGATACTTTGATGAGGGGGGAAGTATTCAGACCTGGACTTTGTACTTGTAGGTGTTGGACTGGGGATGCATACAGTCAGTTTGGCGATTCCCATATACCAGTTTGTAAGACAAACTTACCATTGTCGTAGAGATGGATTTAGTTTCGGGATTCGATGTGGCGTCGCTGCCTTTCAATTCTGAACGAGGGTTATTGGCAGTATCGTCCACGTCCAGAGGGACAGTCGGAAGGGACGTAGTCATATGTGCGTGGGTCGTGAGAGTTGTCAAGAAGTCGATAGATGAGAAGGGTAACGCAAGTTAGCAACGGCGCAACACAACATTAATCGAGACAGTCATAAATGATAAAACTGATGTTCAGGGATATAGTGGCTGAGGTGCAGAGACACAAAGGACGAGCCCGGAGATGAGCCTACGGGGCAAGTGCAGCTCAACATTGTCAGAGCTAGCCCCGTTTGTACGATAGAGTTCGATGGGGCCAGTGCTCCTCCTTGAATGTCTGTGTTCATAGGAAGGTTAAGGGAAAATGGCACTCACAGCGAAAAATCGATCGGGGATGAAGGAAAAGGCTAAGGAGATGGTAGAAGGAAGAAGGCAAGGGAGGCAAATGTGCTCTTATATGCCTCTGAAAGCACGCGAACGGACGTTGCCGACATCGTCAGCGACCAACTCATCGCTGCCTGTGCGGTGCCTGTGCTACTCTCTCAGTCAGCAACCACCGTCGCCGAGCTCGCATCATCACAGCCCAATCATTGCATTCCATGACGGAACCCGATGGGAATTGATGTCTCTGAGCTGGCAGTCTCAGCAACGGTCACTCGAGTCGATTCTGCACTTGAACCACTCAGAAGCTACCATAGTGATGGTTGGCCTTCGACTATGAAATCTGTCACTGCGGTCGTCTCGTCGCTCTCGATCTTTGTTAAACATCGTTCTGACGGAAAGCACTTGTCATGGGGACTCGGAGGCTCTTTCAGCAAATGGCTCAAAAATAGACTTTCTCGGATGTGTTGCTCAACGCATTTATGGCTCGATGTTCTATTACGTGCGCTCTTGAATCTTCGCCAGTTTATCGGAAGGTTATTTCAATAAGGTGAGCGTTCTCATTGTTCTCGTGAACGATAACGGCGATGGGGTAGTCTCCCTTATAGATTCAATCACCGTTATCCCGTACATGCTGCTTGAGTTGGTGCAAACTCGTACGAGCCACAGGAAGGAGAATGACGAGCATCTTGAGAACCCCCTTGTATCTTGACGCTCGTGTATCATATTCGGAATGCTGTTACTACTGGTACGTTCATTACCCATTATTCTTGAAGGCATCCAAAAATATTGTTTTGTGCACAAAAAAGATACAGTGCTGTGCTTTCCAATCGATGCCACCGCTTCCTTCGCGCATCTTCTTCAGAGAGAAAATGCCTGGTCAATTATTCCAGAATTCCATTTCAAGTCCTCGTATTCTATCCGTTTATATGATCCAATTTCACACCCCAGTCTTCAGCGTCAATGGTACCTCCAAAGGGTCTTCCCACCTATCCCGGTGCTCGTCTATGGGTTGGAAAACCAAGCAGGAATACTCAAATGCGTCTAGTGAGCGCCCGAGTTGCGGTTCGTAGCGTTTCAGCACAGCGCCTGGTGTCCATTCCGCCACTCCATCCATCACTCTCCTCAGTTTTGAAGCTTCGGCCTTGAAACTTCTGCTAAACAAGCCCCGGCTTATTAATCTGGTGTGCTTTGTCTTCTTTGTCTCTCAGGCTGAAGAAGCATATACGTGCTCATTGCGAATGTTCTGTTCCCTAACTTTCGACCTCTTCCTGAAGCAACTCTGCATTTCTCTCTCTAGACTTGACCATGCACCATTATCTTCGTTAAAGTCTTCATTTCTGTACTTCCCCGTTCTTGGAGCAAGGCTATATTCTTAATTTTTGGCCAGGAGTCGCAACAACAGCTACGACGCCGCCTGAGAATGGGAAAGTCGTAACGGGCACGGGAGGGCGTTCCTTCTCCCATTCTTCTTTCTTCGCCTATGTTGTTAGAAACCACTAGTGCTGGTGGACATCGACCATCACTATTTTGTTCGTGATGCCCACGAACTCGACCTCCGCGCACTAGGAACAGATGCGGGTTTGTTACGCAACGGCGCCTCCACGGAAAAGTGAGTTTCATAGCTATACTACGTTATCGCCTCTCGCTAATAAGCCTGAACTCGCCATTCCAAAAACGGGACTCGTATTCTGTATTTTTGTAACTACCACAGGTCCGTCATTTCTTCTATGTTTCCCAGAGTGTCTTGCTCACTTCTCATCCCTCCTTTCCCCAGATATCTCCTTGACTCGCTTTCTCCGGCTTGAATCCTGCATCTTCATTAAAACAATCCCATACACTTGCTGACTCACTGACTCGGTTTGGGTCCTCCGCGTGCATACGATCTTTCCGCCGATACCTATAACGACACCCTCGGTTCTACTCTGACGCAGACGCCCAACGTGACTCGAAATGATCCTTCAGAAAACAGTTGACAAGGCCGTCTTATCTCCCTCGTTCGTTCGTTTCGTTCGTTCGTTCCACCCTCATCCACGCCCTCGCTCGGAACCACAAAGGGTGTACAGAGTGGGATACGCCGACCCACAGATCTGCATCTCCAGCTCCGACTCCCTCGTGAACAGGACTAAGGGGGAATCGCACCGACCGTGTCGGCGTGTCGACTGTGGGTGGGTGGGAGTCGGAGCAAGCTTTTAAGTTCGCCGCTTGAATAAATCTTGGAACAGAGTTGAGTTGGGTTAGGTTTCGAAGGGTATATTCGGCATGGGACGCAGAGGCGAGTTTGGAATGTGGTGCGATGGTTAGAATGAATGAGTGTTGGAATTTCGTGTCTTCTTTGTTGTCATTAAATCACCCTGGAGACTCTGGCGTTTCTTTTTGATTCATTTTTCAATGACATGAATGAAAGGCAGGACTCCATCAAGGCGAACGACGCTTGTGGTCCTTCGTTCTATTGATGATGCATCAACTTTACCACCACTCTCCCTTTCCATTTTCAGACAACAACCAATATAAATAGCATGAAATCGAAGCCACGCACTTCCTTGAGACCAAACGAGACCGCGTTTATACTTCAGGGAAAATACTGATTTTTATGCTCATGAGAATGTACGCGCAATACATAAGAAAGTATCAATACAAAAAAGAAAGATGGGTGTACGAAGGATTGGGAAATTAAATGCCGCCGAAAGCAGTTTACTTTGCGCCGGCAGAGTACTCTGAAGAGAAGTGAAAGAAAAAGGAACAATGTCAGACATTATATTGGAGACTTGAATGAGAATGGGGAATATGGTACGCACTGGTGACAGACTTGGTGCCTTCAGAGATGGCGTGCTTCGCAAGTTCACCAGGGAGGATGAGACGAACGGACGTCTGGATCTCGCGGGAGGAGATGGTCGACTTCTTCGAGTACTGTGCGAGCTCTGCATGAAATGAACATTGAATTAGTCACATCATTCAAGTAAGAAATAGAAGCCCACGACAGGATACGCACTGGAGGCTTCGGATGCGATACGCTCAAAGATGTCGTTCACGAACGAGTTAAGGATAGCCATGGCTTTGTTCGAGATACCCGTATCAGGGTGCACTTGTTTAAGTACTGCAACCCCACAACAACCACAAACGTCAGTCAACCACATTCCGTATCAACCAAGAAAAACAAGGAGGCCAAACTCACCCTTATAGATGTACGTCCCATACGTCTCCTTCCTGACCTTCTTACGCTTCCCAGACTTCTCACCCGCTGCACCACCCTTCTTTGTGGACTTCTCTGCTGCTGCGGGCGTCGTCTTAGAAGGTGCCTTGTTTGCGGTCTTTGCCGAGGAGGCAGGGGCTTTGGAGGCTGTCGAAGCAGGCTAACAAAGACGAAAACGTGTTAACATGATGTTTGCCAGTAAGAGGTAGAGTCAGATAAAGAAACGAACCTTGGGTGCCATTTGAGCTGATTAAGGTACGCTAAACCCATCAACGATACCAACGCCAATAACAATCAATGCTTCACACATACAAACCAGTCAAGTATTACTCACAGTATAAATGGAAGCTTGAAAGCGGGTTCTGAAAGAGCCTTGAAGGCGAGAAATTGAGCAAGAGTTGGTGGTGGTAAGAAGGGAAGAGAAGTGAGGCTTGGTGAGTCGCGTCTGACTGGCCTTTTATAGGGAAGGAGCCCCTGGCGTTTGCCGATCCATACAACAATCCCTGCACGTGACACTAAACGCGTCAATAAAGACAAACATTCGGGTTGGGGCGTTTGACTCTGAGGCGCGAGCGGTTCCATTGACCCCTAACAAATGGATGAAGTAGCAGAAGCCAAACAAAACACATCGTTCTTTTGAGATATACAGACAGAGTACAAGAGTACAAGACTTTAAACCTTTCTTTTCTACATGCCGCAAAATTTAGAGAGTAAAAACCATCTACCTTTGTCTTTGTTGTTCTTCTATAGATCTGCCATCGCCTCGTTGCACTGCAGCCAGCACAATCTACACCCTAGCCCAGCGTCCTCACTTTGTATCCGACAGTAGTACGCGCGAGCTGAAGTTCAAGTCCGCCTCTTCGGGTTTCCGAGAGGAGGCATCGTAGTGGCATCCTGCAACTTCTTCTTCGGTCCCTTCTCACTGGCGCGCCGAATCGCCCACGTCAACTCATACGACTTGCATGCATCCTCAAATGAGCTTAAGATCAGCCCAGAGTCCGCATCGGCCTCGATGTCTTCAATGACGTTGACCCAGTTGGAGACCTCAGAGAAGAAGGGGTCGTCGCCAGGGAAATGGTGAGTTTGTTCGTAATCATCGCCTGGGCGGCGGACGTAGAGGATAGGCTGGACATATGGGTTGACGAGCCTGAGATTATTTCAACGTCGTTAAATTTTGTCTTGGTTCTATGGGTGATCGAGAAAGCGTACTTCAAAGTATAACCATCAGCGATGACTTCAAGCTCGCAAGCGTAGTTGTGTCCCTGCAAGGCGACACAGTGCGTAAAGCTTCCAACTGCACCATTCTCGTATTTCCTGTCAAAAAAAGTCATGTCTCGGTCGTCATCACTTACGTGAAGAACGAATCCTCACCAAGTCGCCGAAGTGATACGGGGAATACGGTTCTCTGGCGGAATTTTCGCTTCATCGACCGACATCTTAGACAACCTGCCGGGTTCCTCGTCCCATTCGACAGAGTGTGCCAAGACTGTGCTGACGTCTACGTCACCTCCAAAGTAGCGCGAAAGGTCACAGAAGTGAGTCCCTTGCTCGACGATGGGTCCACAGCTTCCGATAAGAGATAAAAATGTCAAGCTATTTAACGTTTAACTGAATGCGGAAATCTTACCTCTTGGACTTGTCATACCAATCCAACTTCGCGATCGCCTCGTACGCACAGGCATAGCGAGCGATGGTGGCCATCACCGTCAAGTTATTCTCTTGGATGATCTTCTTCATCATTTGCACCGCCTTCAGATACCGGAGCATATACCTACATGCAGACAAAAAAAGTAAGTCAAAGTCCAAATACGAACATTTGCTCATGAAAGGGTGATTACCCAACCGAGCAAATAGTGCCGGAATCATCGATCTGCTTGGCCACCGAGAACGCCTCTTCGAGCTCCGCATCTGGGTGCGTCGCGACCGGCTTCTCGATGAACATTGCAACGCCTGGGAAGTGCTTCATAATCTGAAGTTCGATATCCCTGCCTGGCTTCGTGCTCCCTCGGAACATAGGTGGAGATCCGATGAGAAATGCGGTCGGAGCGGGAAATTCGCCCTTGTGCGCGAGAAGGTCCTCGAAGGTCTTGAACACACGGGTGTCCTTGTATGCGGGAACGACGAAGGAATCGCATTTGTCGGCGAGGACCTTCTTGGCTTGTTCGGTATTCGGATCTACGAGGGCGACGACCTTGAGACGGAGGGAAAGTTTACTATAGTGGAGGAGGCAGATGGGGGTGAGTGGAGGAGCATGGTGATTGGAGTGGCGTCATGCGGGGGCAGAAACCGGGTAAAAAGGAGCAAGAGATTGAGCAATTTGGATGAACGGGATGGTGGATATGAGGATGCGCACTGTTCAAAACGGAAAGAGTGGTTCCACGGGCCCTCGTCCGAGCCTAGATCGATTTTGTTTTACGCACAGAGAACGGCGATGGATACGATGAGGTCAGAGATAACCGTGCTTCTTCGACTGTGATGGAGAGGCGACGGAACTGACCAAACATGATATTTCCAGCACCAATGAAGACGACATTGAAAGGAGGTCTTCCACCGGGCATATGATCAGCTCTGTGTCGTTAGATGAGAGGGTGAAGGAGGAAAATAAAAGTGCATATAGTCAGTCGGTTGAGAGTGGGGTATACCTGAGAGGAGGAAAAAGTCATGCCTGTCCATTCTGACGAGTCTTGAAGGGTCGATAGAGTCCTTCCTTGACTGTCTGCGGGAGGACAGGCGCCTCTCGGGCCCAGAAAGAGAGTCAAGGGTGGACATGGCAAGGTTGGCCATGATGGTCAGAGAGCAAGATCAACTACAGATGAAAAGGTAAGAATACGTTCGAGTAAATGTTAAAAGGAGATAGATCAAAGTGCAACCTATTTTAAAGGCCCAGAAGTGATGTGAGATGGGTGTCTGAGACGAAGATTCACGAAATCGGTGAACGACGATGACGATGGTGGGTGGTGTAGAAGAGACGAGGGATTATTTAAAAGTTAAAGAAGTGCGTGATAGCTGATCGACCGACCCTCATCAACGACGATTCGCTTAAGCTTTTCGAGTCTATTCTTTAGCTGCTGCTGCAGTCATTCCGTTCCCATTAATATTATATCGATAATAGCTCTCGAGCATTCACAGCCATCGACAGAAAGCGACTAGAAGAATGAGAAGAAAAGAAAAAAGAAAGTGAAAACGAAGGAGAGAATGCGGGCGAGGGTATCTATGTACTCGTACAAAAGTCACGTTGGAAAGCAAGCAGCAGCAGGAGCAACGGCAGCGACAAGCTACCGCCTTCAATACGCACGGCTCTGCCCAGCGTTCATGTTCACTGCGCTCTTGTTTGCACCACCCTCGCCCATGTGTGCGTTCATCGCCATGCTCTGCTGTTGCTGCTGCCGCTGTCGCGCCTCGAGGATCTGCTGCGTCCTTCGCTCAGCCGCGGCAAGTCGCTCCGTCATAGCCTTGAGCTCTGCGTTCAGCTTATCGTTCTCCTCCGCCAACCGAAGCACGTTCGACTGCCTCTTTTCAACTTGCTCTTTTTTCCTACAAAGGAAATGTAACGTGACGAACAGTCACAGTCGAGGCAAGAAAGGCAATGTCGTCAGTGGACAAAGTCGATATTGATCAAGAAGCTGAGTGGCAAGCTAACTTTGGATCGATATCCGGGTCGAGAGGGGCCATCTCGGCCATGATCTGCTCAAAGGAAAGCGAGGAGTCGAACTTTGTCTCCGGCAATGAGGGTGGGATGGCAGGGATGTTGATGGGAGCATCCATGGTGCCGGTGGTCATGCGAGACATACGTGATCGCCTTTCATCGAGAAGAGACGTCCAAACTCAGTAAAACAGAAGTAACAAAAGGAAAGGAAATGAAAGGAGAGGGAAAGTATGAAGGAGAAAAGGCTCGGAGATGGAAAGGGAGTGTCTTACGGACCTGCTCTCGATGGAGGAGCGAGACTGAGCGTCAAAGTCACGCTCGGGCCGCTTGTCCGTCGGGTAGTTGTTGAGCGGGTTAAAGTTCATTTTGGAGAGAGTAGACGAGGAAAGAGGAGGGAAAGGGAGAAAAAGGAGAGGAGGACGCTGAGGAGGAAGGCGCAGAAGATGGAAGAAAGAGTCGAAGAGAGAGAGAGGTTGATCACGTTCCACTCGCTCTCTCGCTCGCCGTCGCTAACAGCCGCCACACTCACAACACGCTCGTCGTTGTATGTAATCTTCTTGTCTTCCAACACTCATCATCCATCCATCCATCCTTGGCCTTGCTCCTTGCTCCTTGTTCGCTGGCTGCCTCAACCATCAAACAAATGCTCTCATCTGGGATCACACCGTCCTAGTTACCATGGATGCCTCCTCTTCTCAGAAGCGGTACCAATACTACTGAGGTAGTGTTTCTCCGTATGACGTTCCGTCGCGAAACACAGTGGCAACCTTCTTAGCTTCCAATTTCCTTTACTCGTATTAGCCTCCGAGTGCTTCGGAAAACAAGGCTTCTGGTGTAGTAATTCCGATTCGATTCGACTTTGTCTTCAAGTGGCGTTAATAGTACATCGGAGAGTAAATACACATTTGTTGGAACGACTCCCTCGTCCACAAGTGCTGCAGTAATTACCTTGCTTTGATGCGCCTTGATCAATATCCGAGTGAGTTTTACCATCGATGAATATTGAAAACTTATATGCTGAATATCCATTTTGATTAAGTGTACATCTTATTCTGTAAACATCTTTATGGAGCCAGTTGAAATCCCCATGTCTGCAGACAATTTCCCCATCTGATTCATCACGCAAATTTATAGTGTAGATGCATAAGGTTAGCCTTTCGGAGGTCTCAACGAATTCGGTAAGGGTACTCAACTCTTCCCAGAATCGTCCATTACCATTCCTCGCAGGTGAGCTGCGATGTGATCTTGCACTGTTCTATTTGGCTATGTTCACGATCTTAACGATGTAGGAGCGCACCTTACGACAGATGCCTTCGGACAACTTCCTTCTCGCACGATCTCAAACCCTATGCATAGATCCTGGCGAGCATATCAACAAGCAATGTACTCTAGCGCAAGCTAGCCCATTTTCATGACTTTGCCCCGACTCCCTATAATTTAGAATGCCTTCTGATCTCCTTAAAGAATGCAGCTTGACGGACGAGGGAATATCTATCCTTCACCACGCACACACACGCCTCCTATCATGTCTTATACAACAAAACCCAAAGTCGTCGATAGCCTAGTCGCGACACTCGGCCCTACACCTTTCTCCGATATAGTCCTCAAGAGACTCGACACTGAACACAACCTTATCCTCACAGACGGACAGTCGAGGTTGCAGCAGCCATCCACCTTACATTTCCTTGAGAAGGATGCGCTTAGACAGCAAGACCTCCTCAGAGGGGCGGACGGCCCACACTTCGACGCCGAAGCCGCCTACGACCAAACGCTGTTCTACATGTCTTCCGTCATCATGTTCGAGCTCGATAAGGGAGAAAGCGTGAACACCGGCAAGGGCAGTACAAGTGATACCGGCCGTGATATACTCGTGTCTCTCTGTGCTAAGGTCGAAGACAAAGTGAAGGACGTTTCGAGGGAAGCGATGGAGAAGCTTAGATCGCTTGAAGCGCAGGTGGCGATCAATAACTTGGTGCTCAACTACTGGCAAGCTATCCGAAGGACGCTGGTAAACAGTCACAAGCAACACAATGGGGAATCCGTCTCTGATTCGCGTAAATCGGTTTCGGAGCGTGGCCCTAAGGTCTCAAACGATCTGAAAATCGACATCTTGCTCCATGTGCTCATGTGCAAATCCCAGTACCATATCCAACAGCTTCATCGAAACGCAATCCTAAATGCAGTCCGGGACGGAAATCACGAGGAGCCCATGCCCTTGAATGAAAGAGACCAAGACGTACTGGCCGAGCCAAGAAACGAGAGGATTCTGGTTGAGGAGGTGCTCAAGCCTCGGATGAAGAATCGCATGGGGCGGAAGGGCCAGCTTCGGTATGAGAACGCCGTAAAGTGGGCTAACGCCTACGAGGACTATCAGTTGAGGAGGAAAACGGGGACCGATGGCTCAAGCTAAACTTCGCTATTTACGTGTCTCTTGTCTACCTTGCTTAGATCTGACAGGATTATTTATTTGTCTTTCTCATTGGCGGGCATTAAGAAAAGGATCAGACAGGGACTAGCACTCGACCCCGATAATCGTTAACTTCGCCACGGAATGGTGGTAGCTTCATAGGACCGGCGTAGTCGGCTTCCGGCGTCGCTGCAAAGACCGTCTTCAAGTTAGTTCCCCAGCTTACTGTTGATCAAAGGCTTACGATAGCAGCTGACCCAGAGATTCTTAAGCGCAAAGGTGGTTTGCTGATGTGTGAGTCCTGGCCAGATTCAGTTTGCTGATTATTTCGAAATGCAAATGGGTTCGGCCGATTTCTACTACTCGAGTTTTGCTCTTTCTCTCCGTTCCAAAGTGAGTCCTTTTTCACGAGCTTTATCTATTCTCTTTCTTACGTTGAAATGCAAAGATCATCGTACAATCATGAGGCGCGTGATTCATAATTACTGGTATATATGGTAAAGTGGATAGCGCGGACTTATACTATGCACGTCCTTTCCATGCCGCCAGGCCTTGGCATTCGTAATGAGTTTGCACTTTGCTGCTGGGTGTCCAGTGATGAAATTGTGATCATCCCGCAGCTATCTCGTCACCTCACGTTCAGCAAAGCGCCTATTCTTTTGCCTGTGCATACTTCCCCTTGCAGACCTCCCAAATAGGCTCGACCTGAGTGTATGCATCTTTCCTCTTCCATCTCTTTCGAGTTTTATATTCTTGCACGCTTCTCTTCGGAAGTCCTACCGCTCCTCTCCGCCTTTTTCAACGCCATGAGCACCCAATCTCGTGAGTCCAGAAAGGACAGGAAAGACTTGGAATCGCGAGGACGACGGGGCTCGTCGAGGTTGACACCTCCAAATTTCTTTCGCAGAGCGACCAATTCTATCAACTTGCACCTTCGCGGGAAGCGGCCTCGGTCTCAGCCTCAGCCTCAGCCCCATCCTTATCCTCGATCTCAACCCCGTCCTCAGTCTCAGTCTCAGCCCGAGGAACGTGCTTCTAAGACTGAGCCAATGTCTTTTGGGCCCGTCATGACCGCTCAACCCGATCTTCTATCGCTGAATCTGACAGAGCCCATCACGGACGCACTCGAAAATGAGAGCAAGGCACTTGCGAGGGAGGAGAACCTTGAAGGCGAGTACACGTCCCTGATACAGGAGGCGTTCGTCCGGTCGACGGAGTTCACGCTCGTCCACGATCAGATCGAGGAGGCCAAATTCGCGATGGCATTCCTGTCGTTGTACGGCGTCTCGCACGAATCGTCGTCATTGGAGGATAACAAGACCCGGATTGCCGCAACAAGGAACGGCCATATCTGGCACTCAGATTCGGACTCGGACTCGGTCCCGGAATTCGTCGCCCAAGAACCTACACCCGAGTTCCTCGAGAAGTTGATCAGTGATAAGAAATACGCAGCGTCCATTGTCGAGCAACTCTCTGCGCTCTGGAAGCGGTGCTTGAAAGAACTGACTGGGATCGACCAACTATATAAATGCGAGTCCGAAGGCGACGCCCTCATACTCCTGAAGTATGTTCTGTTCGCGATGCATTACAACTACTGCGTCGATCTGCGAAGGGTGTCGCAGGCCGTGACATTGCGGAAGAATGCATACAGGAAGCTTCATCGCCAGACGTCTGTGTGGATGCATAGGGACAAGACTTACGAGGAGGAACGGGAGAGGGCAAGAGCGAATGTGGAGCAGGCGAAGTTCGCGATAGAGAAGCATATGTTAGTGACTGTTCCTAGGACCAGGTGGCCAACAGAGGAGCGGTGGCTGGAAGCCTTGGAAAGTTGGGGGGTCTAGTAATCTCAAATGGTGGGATATGCTCGTCTTGGTATAGAAAGAAATGAAAAACGAAGGCGAGGGTAACATGAGCACCTCGACTGGAACCGATTTTGATAGCTTTTCAGCTTGTCGTTAATGATTCGCTGGTTCACGAATATATAATATATTTCACTCTTTCTTTAACAACAATAGAGAAATAAAACATTATCTTCAAACAACAGGGTTCCCAGTACTTATGAGACTAAACCCCAAATACGGCGAGTCCTGCCTGTACTCAGCTCGTACTAAGCACAAAATCACTACTTCAGTAAACGGGATTTCTAGATGTCATACAGCCTCATGATCATGAATGGGAATCAAGCACGCCAAATAAACGTGCATTATAAGGAACAGTAATTCATATGAGCAAACATATAATCTATTATTTACGAGACTGAAAACGGACAGGCACGCCTTGAAACAGCGCACTCTTCATAATAGTACTGGTCCAAAGCTCACCACATTCCGATGACTCCATAAAAGTAATCTGTGCGTCGCGGAGGCTACAGATACTTCCTCGGCGCTTACTTACACGCCTCCTCCATCCATCGATCCGCCGTTTTCCAATTCTCCGTGAACCGAGTCTTCTCGACGAGAAATACCTTGATCTGCTCCATCTTCTTCCTCGCTTTTTTGCACTCGTCTACATGCGCCGCATCTTTCGCCACCCATCGTCCACGTAAGCCATGCTTCTCCAGCGCAGCCTCCCGCATTCGCCTCGCTCGAGACACCCTATGAAGGTCAATGCAATAATTGAAATGCATCGCTTTCAAGAGGATCGCTATGAATTGGAAAACACACTCCTCGGAAACTTTGGTCGGATCGTTGGATAGCATGTCCTCTGCTCGCTTCTTAGCGATGTCAAAATTGATTCCCCAGCGCTCCTCTGTTCGTCTGACGAGAGCCGACGAGTATTCCCTGTTGTCCCGCAGCTCCGCAAGAAACTCGGAAGAGGGCTCCTGGACGACGAACTCTTTGTCTTCTACACTTAGAGGCCAAGACTTCCCCGTTTCGTATTCCTTTCCCTTCCGAGAGGTAGATACCGCGCCAGTATCCGATGGTTTATAGGGCATGTTGTCGACCATTTGGTGTGCCATGGTAAACTTGGCCTCCTGAAACTGGTCGTCGGCGAGAGTGCATTCCGTGGCCCGAATCAAGGCCTCCCATATTTGCGAGCCAGAAGGCCCTGATCCGCTGTCGAGCCCCTGTAATACCTTGTACTCGTTCTCGAGCGCGTTCCAGATATATTTAGGCATGAGTTGAGAGGTGTATTTGGCGAACTTGCAGGCGCTAGGCGGAGGGATGCGCGCATTGGGATCGGGAGATGATTTCTTTTTTACGCTGAATAAAGTACTGGCGGTGCGCCGAAGGTTATTTAGGGTACCCTCTGATGAGCCCGCTGCACCATGTCTGTCCTTTCCGATTTTTTGATTACTCATGGCGAAGGGGTCCGAGATCTGCTAGAACTGTAAGTGTGCTTGTTAATGGAGATTTGGAAGGCAAAGAGCGGGTAGCGGGGGAGGTAAGAGAAAGATACGAACCCGAGGCCCTGTCTTATTGGGATTTATACGAGACGACTGCTAGTTTGCTACGGCAAAGCAATACCCTCCAGCTGAACTAGCGAAGAAAGGATGCAATATGAATCAGCTAGTCCAGCTCTGGAATCATCAGTCCCTTATCGAGAGTCCATTGCAGCTGCTAAGATCTCGTAAAACATGCGAATTCAGCTGCTTTGATATTACTGCTAGCAGGTGACTTTGCGAAGAAAATATGGTCATATGGGTCAATAAGCTCTCAGAGACGGTCGAATGTCGTTCGTGGATGCCGCGTCTGTCGATGCCGGTTTCGATGGAATCCCAACTAGCTAAAAGACATTGACATTCTGGACCAAGTATTCTTTCTTCCTGTTAATTAGTAGCGTAAATCATAATTCAAGGTGACTTTGCAGTCTATGCTAACGCGCCACTACAGCGACGACGAGCAAAATACATACAAATAATATCGTCCTAGCGGATACCCTGTTGCACTCTGCATCCACAATCCTCTTGAATCGCGGTAATTGTGAATTGATGCGAGTGGATCGCATTAGGGGTCCCGGATCTGGCCGCATTATGTTTTGGCTCAGACATCTTCAGACGGTCCGGGCAGACTACATCCGGCGTATGCGTTAGATTGGAGGTAGCAAGCAGGCAAAGGAGAGAGTGGTCATCGTGATAACAATGAGTTCATGCATGTGGGAATTGTTGCACCTACGTCTGAAAAAAGTGACGGGGACCGTGTTGCTCTACTCTGCAATGAGTGTGACTTTGGCACCACGTAGAACCCAAGCTTAGTGCTTGAGTTCGGCATTGAGGAAGAAAGCGACGGTGCCAAAATAACAGACTTTTTTTGGCGTCGGCCGTGCAAGGCGAAGGCTTGCGAGGATCCTACCTGCAGCTGTTGGAGACCTCCCATAGACTTCAAGACTTGATGGCTCCCATTTTGTCCCAAACGATGCCACATTATGCCCTTTCTTCCTGATCGACTTTGACAGTCTCAATCGCCGTCCGCGGATTCTTCTGCTACGCCGATCGAGAGATGCCCGCTCGAATTGTGGTGTAGGTACTGGTGAATCCCGGCAAATTCGCCAGCGGTGGCCACAAGGTCGATACGAATACGGGAGATGGGTTTGTACGACGTGTAGAAGATACGTTCTTGTACAACTTCAAGAGGACCATGCAAGGGGTGCAATAATATGGTCCGTGTTACCGTTATGGTGCAGGCTTCAGTTGACTGGAGCACTGGGAAGGGACCTCTTGGAGCGGTAGAGGTACGTGGCTGGTCATCTGTAAATTTGGCGCGAAGAACACGTATGTAGGGATGCTGGTGTAGCCGCTAAGCCAGGCTTCGAGAGGGAGAGGTCGTGCTTTTCTACAAGGTCAGACCAGTATGAATCCTCAAGGGCGGTCTGTAGATTTTCATCCGAAAAAAAGTCCCCTTGGAACTAATAAGGATGGCTGGATGGGCGTATGTTTTCAACAGACTTTGTCGGCGACGTCGTAGATTTTGTTAAGAACGTCGAGCTCGTTCGAATCGTTGTCGTCGCTGCACATGCTCGGATCCGGAAACGCGGCTATGTCGGATTGTCGCGCTCAAATACATCTCTAACCGGAATAAATCCGGCAAGATCGATCCCGGAATTCCGAGTCCGCTTAGTATACCCTGCTCAGTGCCAGTGCCCCAGTAATCCGTGTGCAGGACATCACACAATTAACACTACAATAGTTAGCCAGGTCGTCAGACAAATGATCGTTGTAATAAAAGCTTTCTATATGTGCTAGTATGACATTTAATGTTCATAGCATTGAGGGGAGGGGAAGGGTAAGGCCGTAAGGGCACTTCGAAAGTTTGAAACAACTTCAAACAATGATGTTTACTACATGCACTGCTACTAGTAGCGGTCTAATCTGAATACTCGCTATACTCCAGAAAAATATTCCTGGAGTTGCGACAATTAGAGACACTCATTCTACGTTTACTTACACGCTTCCTCCATCCAACTATCCGCTGTATCCCACACGTCCTTCATTGTGGTCCTCTCCTTGACAAGTACCTTAATTTGCTCCATAGCCTTCTTCGCCTTTTTGCAAGCATCCACATGAGATATATCTTTCGCCGCCCTTTCTCCGCGTACACCATGCTTCTCGAGCGCAGTCTTGCGCATTCGCCTCGCCTGGGTTGCGTTGCGGAATTCAAAGCTATAGTTGTAGTACATTGCTTCCAAGAGGATGGTTAGAAATCGAACAACTTCGGCATCGGAATTCTTCTCTTGAGCATCGGACAACTTGTTAGCGATACTGAGATGATGCCCCCAATACCTCTCTAGCTGTTTAACAAGAGTCGATGTATAGTCGTTGTCGTTGCGTAGCGTCTTGGAGAATTCGGGAGAGGGCCCCCGGACGACAAAGTCCTTGGGGATCACAGCAAGAGGCCAGCCCGGCCAGGGGTCCTCCACTGTGTCTTCTCTGGCCTTTCGAGATGTAGAGTCTGAGTCCGTATTCGATGTCAATGTCTCACGTGGGGAGCTGTTAATAGTATGGAACACCAAAGCAAACTTGGCCTCCTGAAACTGGTTGTGGGCGAGAGTGCATTCGGTCGCTCGAATGTAAGCCTCCCATATTTGCGAACGATAAGGTTCAGACTCATTATTGAGCTCCTGTAATGCCTTATACTCATTCTCTAGCGCTTCCCATATATATTTGGGCATTGGCGCAAGGTTGCGCCTGGGGTCGGAGTGAGGAACGAGGGCATGAGGGTCGGGATGTGTTTTCTTTTGTCAAGTGGAAGCATTAGAACGGCGTTCAATGGTATTTAAGAATGAGATCCCTGACCTTGCTGCATCCATTTCCGCGTCTACGACTGCCAGTACTCATAGTGACGGAAGGTGGTGGGAGTATGAGTTCTTTAGAGTGAGCGTGAGTGTGGTTGGAGAGTGAGAGGAGAAAAGAAAAAATGTGTACTTGAGACTCCTTCTTAATGGGACCTTCACGATGCGAATGACAGTATGCACAAGCAAAGTCATATTCTCTAGCTGAACTAAAGGTGAAGAAAGGATGCAATATGGGTTAGCCAGTTAAACCATAGAACCGTCTGAATCACTTATCGAGGCACCATTGTGATTGCCCAACTTGAAGGCTTCATAATAAAGTGCGCAGATTCACTTACTTTGACGATATTAAACTGCAGTAAAGGACTTTGCAGCGGGGTCTGAGGGTACTACGAGTTGATGACCGTGTTCGGCAAATTTCTTGATTTCATACCTGTGACGAAGGGGAAAGACCTTGAAAAGATCTGAAAACGAAGAAAACTAAGGCCAATCATCAGTAAAGTCGTAAAATAATGGCACTTCTAAAGCTTGAATTGCTCAGAACCTGACTGTTACACTTAACTTTGCGCGCAAGAACACTGGTTGAGTCCTCTAGCTAGCGATAAACTTGAAGGGAAAGGAAATTCAAACGCAAGAAACAGAAGGTGGGGATCGTACGGGATGACAGAACACCGACTCGGAGTTGCTACTAATATACGAGCAACGTTGACTTGTAGGTTAGATCGATTCACGCATAGATTGGCATGAGAAAAGATGGATTACTTATCCAGATAAGGTACAAACCGTATCGAGGATGCCAACGCAAGGTCGCATATATTTACCCAGCAGTTAGAAAGAGTCAGATATCAGTGGCTACTTACAAAGCCGGCACAAGAACACCATCCACTCAAAGACTCGCATGAGCGTTCACTACAAAGCCCGTCCTGCGTTTGGAGGTCCAGATGCATTGGATGCAGACTGTCTAGACACCGCAACAGTCCTTTCGTACTCGTCTTTCCATGCCTTCGCGACGTCCAACTGGCCCTCTGGAATCTTCAAGTGCGTTTTCAGCACCTTCTCGATTCCCACCAAGTCCATTTTCAACTTCTGTATTTCCTCGGCAATCGCATCCGGCTCCCTGCGCGGCTGTTCGGCCGCAGAAGCGAAATCCCTTATACTAGTAGTGGTCGAGATTGGTGGGGCTCGGGTCGTTTCCAACTCATATTTCTGGTCCTCCAACATTCTCACGCTGCAGCTCAGATAGTAATGCACAGCGAGCACAACAAATCGCGTCAACCGATCCTTCTCCCCAGACTGGTAGATCTCGTTGCTACCATTCGCGACGTCCCAGTTACTTTTCCAGTAGGCATCGAGACGACCAACAATAGCTCTGGCATCCTTCGTATTACTGCGGAGCTCGGCGATTAGATCGGGTGAGGGGTGCTGAAGGGTGAGGGCTGTCGCGTTGAAGAGGGCACTTGATACTGAATTAGCTGACATTACGTTCTGCCCGATGCCACGACTGTAGATCGCGCTGTCCCAGGTACGGGTAGGTTTAATTCCATACAGCATTAAAAACTGCATCGCAAAGACGGCTTCGATATGCAGAAATGGAGGGGAAAGATCCCATGCTGGCGGGCTACGGCCTGCACCACAACGATGGGCACGGTATATGAAGGAATCTTTTTTATTCTTCGACTTGAGGGCGACCGGTTCGCAGCGGATGGCATCTTTGAGGAGTCTGGGGAGAGGATTGCGAGGGTCTAGGCTCGAAGTGATTCTGCGGAGGAGACGGGGGAAACGGCCCGACGAAGAGCGAGAACGATGATTTGTGTCGGAGGACATGGTTTGTGGAGGAACTTTAGAGTATCGGATATTGAGGGCCAGAGTCGGAAAGATCCTAGGGTATTTATGCAGATGTAAGTGAGAAGGTGATATGAGACTTCCCCTCTCTTTACCCGTGCAAAGAGCATGGCAGATGAATAATATTGTTCTCTGCGTCGCGAGCCAACAAGGTTCTATAAGGTGAAATGAGTTTGCAATGCCAACTTCATGAAGATAAGATCATCCATAAGTCGAATGCTCGCAGATATTTAGTAACCTTACCTCACAAGCAAGTATGTGGGTATGCGAACACAGGGTCCTAAGTGTGCAAATGAGCAAACAGATTGTCAGTTCGAGAGTTTGCGCACCTTTGTCTGAGCCGAACTTTGGTTTGCACTTCACGTTCGCGACAAGCAGATCGAGGTCTGCCTGCAAAGTCAAGCAAGAGATCGGCCGATAGCCCGTTCATTCGCTAGTCCGAGCCGATATGTTCTACAAAAGTTTTGTGCCGTATTGGTCACTTTGCTGCTTTCTGTAGTAAACAGAAATGTACGGTAAGAGTTATTGCGGTAGAATTTTGAGAGTGTGAAGACGAGAATCGCTCGTGCAGAAACATACGGCAAGGAAGAAGCTGTATGTGATGGAGTTGGATGGTCCGCGAGATACGTTTGCTATTACCCGGGTTAAAGTCGAGGGCAATATGCCAAGCCATTGGGTTAGCCTGCCGTTCTCAGCTTTGCACACGAAAGCACCGGACGAGACTTGTGGCAATGGAAAAAAGGTAATAACAATCGCAATTTATAGGAGACGCAAAGAAAAGAGTACTATCAGATAAGATGGACGTTCTAGTAGCAAGAAGCCCGTCAGTTAGATAGCTTTGGTGGTGTATAATCGCAACGCCAGCACAGAAATGCGAGCCATTGATACCAGTAGGCAACTAACCCTTAACTGTTCGAACACGAAACGGGGGTCCTTCCTACACCCGGCTCGTGCCTGCACGTCCACTGGCAGATCCACCGGTAGCAGGAGGCGAGCTCCGAGAGATAGTCGTCTGAAACACCTCGTTCCATGCCTTTGCCACCTCGAGCTGTTCCTGTGAAACATCCAGAAACTTCAGTAGCGTCTTTTCGACCACAACCTGATACTCCTGCAGTTTCTGTCTCTTCGACGCGCGTTCCTCCTTCCTCAACCCATTCACATCATCGTGACCTTTTTTGAGCGCCTTTGTGAACTCGTCAGACACGAAATCCTCTATCGTCAACTCTGCCTCATGAGACCTGTCCTCCTCAAGCTCTTTCAAGTCCCTGATGATATTATAGTAATCTGCGAATACCACGAGACGCAAAAGACTGCTTTCCTCCTTAGGATCGATTGGGTTCATACGTTTGACACTGTGAAACCAGTTGTCTCGCCAAAATTCATCGATGGTCTTGACGATAGAGATGGCGTCCTTGCTGTTACAATCGAGCTTTATTTCTTCCAGCAGGGTGGGTGTAGGAGGATGAAGCGTGGAGGGTGTCGCATTGAAAATGGAGGACAGAGGCGAGACTCCTTTGGCGCTTGAAGCTGCATCGCTACCGTGGGCAGAAGAGCTGCTGCTCTCGTCCTGGCGAACGGACTTGATCCCGTAGATCGTGAGAAGCTGCATAGCCAGAACGACCTCGGCGTATAATTTCGAAGTGGGAAGCTTCGACAGGTACACCTGACGGCCTGCTCCCCATCGGTGAGCCTTGTAGATGACCGAATTATTGTCGTTGCTGTATCGGAGAGCGAGGCGTTCTTTGTCAATAGCTTCTTGAATGAGTTTGGGGGGTTTAGAGAGGCCACTCTCGCCTGTGCGAGAGGAGGACGTCTTGAGGGAAAAGGAGGAGGTGAGTCTACGGAGGAGACTTGGAACTCGAGAGCTTCTTGTGTTCTGAGACTGTGCAGAAGGGTTTTCGTCGTTGGAGGACATCGTGTATATAGACACAAAGAGCAGGAAGTCGTCTGTGAGTTAGGTATGTGAAAGCACATACTTTTAAAGCCAAGGCGCGAACTGTAAGTTGTGCAAAGTGCTTGAGCGACGGGAAATCATATTTGCGACTCCTAAAGTGATGTTAGATGAGATAACTTCTATCGCCAAAGGCACTGAAAATGAGTTTCTTACTCTTTTTCTCGATTCTAAAAGATAGGGTGAGCCGGGCCATAATTTCTGTAAAGCTCGTGAATGTTCGGCCTGAATATGGGTAGTGTACTAGCTCTGCGCCTCTTCTCGAGAGATGCAGCGGCAGGAGTAGCAAAGTCGCTTGTGATGAAATTGGCCCGTAGCCGAGGGAAAGCCGAAAAGCCGATAAGAGCAGTGGGACTTCGCTCGCTCGCTTATGTAAGTTTTGACCAGGAAGAGATTTCCGGCGACCGTCGTTTGGGGGGCAGGCCGGCCGTTCCGTTCCTCTCCCCTCCTCCACTAGTACTTCACGCGTTGAAAAAAAAACCAGCATTGGATCTCTACTCGAGGATATTTTCGATGATAGCACTCCTATATCACGATCATCAATTCAGCCGTATACAATTGCACTACAAAATGGCCGTTTATAAAGAACCAGTGAACTATACTACTGGTATTCGTTAAAAGAGACTCTACAACAGCCAGCTGTCGACAAATGGCCTTTAAAGTAACAAAAAAAGAGAAACCTGGAAATAGTCCGAACCAATAATAGGCCGGTGGCGAGCGTTACTCTGAGCGCTCTATAACTTTGCAAAGGCCGGTTATTTTATTTTACTCTCCGAGCGGAAGGCCTTGGAAGCAGCGGCGAAAAACAGCAAAGGGGGAGACAACGCGCTCGATGTAAGCTCATTTTGCATAAGATGGGAAAACGTCAGGTTGCTGATAACAAATGGACAAAATTCAGGATACAGAGAAATAATATCTTCCATATGCTAGCGTTGAAGTCGGCCTCTGAGAACACATAACGAGCTAAGAAGCCGAAAAGCTGAATACAAGTAGACGTTCATAAACCACGGGCAAGCACGAGTACACATACGCATGTATACAAGCCAGCTAGCAAGGTTAGCCCGTTTGGTTTTGAAGATCGAATGCCCAGTCTGAGCTGAGACTCTCTGCGGGTTCAAGCAAAATCGACCGACGAGGTCTCTGAACAACCCTCTCGTAGTCGTCCCTTCAAATCGTCGCCATTTCCAGCCGTTCCTATGGAGTACTCAAGCGATGCAGCAGCACCACGCACCCTATTGATCTTCTCCAAGTATCTTGAGCTATGCGTGTCTTCCGAGTTCTTGCACAGGCTTCCAACTTGAACTGCCGCTATTTCTTCGCATATGGATTCTGGCGTGATTCGTCGTCTTCCGTACGGCATATTTGGGCCATCCCGCTCCGAACATCCGCTGTATCCATAGGTCCAAGCCCGCGTTGTAACAGTACCCAAAGACGACGAAGCGCTTGAGTCGGACTACCTCGCTGGGTATGGGAGCTTGGGAAGCGAAAGGCTCTGAGTCGAAGAGAGAGCGCAGCCCCGTGTTGGAAGCCCGGCTCAAGACTGGATCAGTTGACCCCTTGCCGCCGCTATTGTCGCGAGAAGGCTCAACCTCGCTCTCGCTCTTGCATTCTATGTGACGAGCAGGCTTCACACGCCACCATATGCTATGAGGAAGCGCATCGCAAAGATGAACTGTGCGTACAACTCCTGGGTTAAGAGTTCCTAGCAAGGGATCCGTGGGCCTGGAAACCATCGGCGAGTTATGTAGATGAACGAACCTTTGCTCACCGGAGGGGGGGGGGGGGACGTCTCGCTCTTTTTCGAGGGCGCCCTTGAGGAGCTTGGGGATGCGAGTGTCGGACTTGTGGGAATGATACTTAGTGGAAATGGTGGAAGAGAGGTTGTGGGGGAGACTTGGATCTCGGGAATGGCTCGTGCTCTGCGAATGCCCTAGAGAGATTACTAGATTAGTCGCTAGAGCGTATAAGCGTATAGTACGCATAGGGAAACAAAAAGCTGAGGGGAAACCCGGAAGTCAGGTATGTGGGTGTGCATTTTGAATACCCAGGAGTTGAAGTTTAACGAGCCTATAGCTGAGTAAGCCGTGCGAAGTGTTACAACCTTTCTTAGGCAAAACGGCGTTTTCGTTCGTCCTGAAATCGAGCTGCCCGTACGATTGGCCAATTGAGATTTAAAAGACAATTCGGGTTGAAGGTTGAGCCGTTATGGACAAGTCTGCAAATTACATGTAGTACTAGTATGAGTAGTATGAGGGAATTGGTTAGTAGGACAAGCCTGGACACAGACCCAACACCGGTCTGTCATCGTTGTAGACAGCACAATTGCCTTCGTGGTCTAAACCGTGAAGAATCCGAAGAACTGGGTGCACCGAAATTGGGACAGAGGCGAAAGTTGTGAGTAGAAGATAAGCAAGTCGGGGAACGCTCAGCTTGTGCTCCTGCCGTCGAGAAATCTGTTGAATCAGGTCAAAGGGGGCTCGTATACAAGCGAGAGCACTCTCCCATATCCAAGGTGGCTGATATTTCAACGATCGTTTGATAAATAAAAGATGGTGAGATACATATATCATGATCATCATGGACTATAGTATTCTTGTGATCATTCGGGCCGTCCGATGCATGTAAAACTAATGACGAGGGGCGTGTAGTATGTCAATAAAAGACCGAGGACACAAGGTTCAAAACTGAAGTAATGTCGACTGAATTGTCCAGGAACGAGAAGGGAAAGCGAAGGGCGAGGACATCGGAGGTGAGGCGCGAAAGGATGCTTTTGTGCGTCGCGGTATGGTATCGATGAGATGAGAACAATCCGGCCTAGCAACGGAACGCAACGCACGCGTGGTGATGTTTCTAAAAGTACTACTACTCGTAATACAATTGAGAATACAATAACAAAAGTTTGTATTACTAATTCCAAAAAAGGAAGGTCATTATCATTATTAATGTTGTCCGTTTCATCCCATCCATCCCATCCCAGTTGTAGACTCTGCCCCTCCCCATCTTTCTACCTTCGTCTTCCACCACCGTCGTCGTCGTCGTCAACGTCGTCGGCAGGCATCCGCGACAAACTACATTCGGACACGAACAGGATCCGGCGAGTCCGATCTCTCCTCTCGCCCTTTCTAACGTGATTTGTTTCCTGTCGCCAACGTTACTTGGTATTCTTGCTCACACACGCACACTTTTTAAACCGCCCATTACAGCATCCACGGACCCGCCTCGGGTTTCTTTCTCTTTGACTATCACGTTTAACGACTAGTATCTCAACTGGCAAGACAACCGAGGACCTTTGCTCTCGTCCTCCACGTCCGCGTCTACAACAGCAAGCTTATTTCCACATGACGGCTTTGGCACCCACCGCTTTGTCTAACACTCTCGGCACTTCTGCTGCGGGGCCTTCCCAGCCGCCCTCACAACAGTCTTCTCCTGCAAGCCCAACAGCCAACTTCTCCGCGTCCCAGCAAGCTGTTCTGGCAAAGACCGCTCATCTGAGAGGTCACAGCAACTCCGCATCGCGTCCAGAGACTCCCGTATCAAATGGAAACGGAATCGTCAGCGGGCCGTCCCTCGAGCCTCCATCAGGCACGTCCTTTCCGGATTTTCTGTCTTCTTGGGGAGATGTCCACGTTGCCAAATGGCTCGCCAATATGGACCCTCATGGCAAGTGTGCCGCGCACGCCACCGCGTTCCGGGAGGCCGACATGCGAGGCAACCTTCTCCTCGAGCTTGACCAACCGACCCTCAAAGAAATCGGAGTGACGAGCATCGGTGACCGTATTCGTATCCTAAACGCAGTCAAAGCGCTGCGGATACGGTGTAGTAATCGGCATGCGCAGAATGGAGCTAACTATGGTCACGGTCAGACGCAAAATGGCAGTGTCAGTAGCGTCGCGAGCAGTAATGGGAGCGCCGGTGGTCTGAATTCTGCTCTCGCGCACCCAAGCCCAACGCTCAAAGTCACCAATGCCGAGTCATCCGATTTCCCAAAGACACATCAGCGCAATAGATCAAGACCAGCGCCTTTACGGTTAACTAACGCAACTCAAGCTGATCTGCCCCGCCTCGTTAGAGATGCCGGGCAAGCTCCTGATTCAGCACGGTCTACCGCTCCTATGAGACCGCTGCCCTTGCCAAATACACCCACATCTCAGTCCCATTCATCATCTGGCTCTGGCTCCGGTCCGAGTACTGGTGTGCGAACCCATTTACCGCCTCTACCCCCACCACCCAGCGTCAAGCCACCACTTCCCCCGGGTGCACCGAGAGCTCAACCGAACCGTATCAATGCACTCCAAGCTTCTAGTGGAGGATCCCGACGCACACCAACTCAGGAAACACCTCCGCCCCTTCACGCTCTCCCTCCTGTCCCCACCAGCTCCGCTCAGAATCAAAATGTATCTGTCCAAACTCCCACGCAAACGCAGAACCCCGCCCTCCTCACTCCTGGTGGTTCTGGATCCTCCCAAGGTGGGTGGAAGGGAGAATATGGACTTCCTTCGGGTCCCCGCCCTACCGGGCGGGCTACCTCTCCTCTCCCAGGTATTGGCCGCCGTTCTCCTTCCGGACAACATACCAAAGCTCCAAGCTTCTCTGGTTCCGCTACCGCCTCCAACGCACCAAAAGGTGCCCCGAGGCCAAGTACCAGCGGCGGACATCCATACGCAACTGCAAACGCTTCTTCATCCCTCCAGACGCCTCAAAACAATGCCGCTAATGCCGCGCTTTCTCCCATCGCTGAATCCTTCCTCAATCAAAGCCCTATGCATACACCCCTTCCTCCTCCGACCGGCTCCTCTTCCTCGTCATCCCTCGTGAGTCAAAATCCGAACGCATCTGCATATCACGTCGGCCGGGGTCCCTTCCGCCCGCAGACGCCGTCTTCAAGCGTTGCTGCAGCAAATGCCCCGAGTTTGGACGATCTCAAACGCAAGCTCGTCAAGTTTGTTTTCCCGGAAGGCGAAACCAGTGCGACAATCAACGTTGCCGAATGCGCGAATGGCGTTGAGATTTTGGAACGAGTGTTGCGAAAGTTTGGTAAACTTGGGAATATGCCTGGTGGAATACTTGGGGATACTGAATTGGATGAAGGGGGACTTTGCATCGATGGTTGGGCAGTATATCTGGTTTTCGGGAAGGACGATGGGCCTGGTATGTATCTCTTTTTCTTGAAATGGATACGTGCGGTCTTTCGGAGTGCTGAGACGTGTTCCGGTTTTAGCGAAACCCTTGCGTGAAGCAGAGTTGTTGTCTTTATGCTCGGCTGGTCCAGATCACCGTGTCCGCGAACATGGTTTAACAGTACGACGTACTGGGAAACCCCGTCGCGCCAAAGTTCTTCAACAGATATTTGGGGAGTCGCCTCCGTCAGCTTCCTCTCCGTCAGGTCTGAGTGTTGTATCACCTCATAGTCCAGTCCCTGGGATTCAGGCCGATGAATCGAGCGTTGCGTTCCCTCGAACATTTACGCCGACTCAGGATCGTGATGCTCGAAACAACAAAAGAGCAAGTTCGATTAGCGTTCTCAGTGGACTTGGTGTGCATGATCCTGAGCGTATCCTCGGTGACTCGCAGGCCCCCGTCTCAAACACTAATATCTCACCATCCACCGCGACAGCGAATGGAGGGAAAAGTCCCAGCTCTTCTTCCTTCGCAGGCAAAATTCGCAACTTCCTCGGTGCAAGACCGCCAAGCGAACTCATCGCGACACACCTCCCTGCGTACTTCCCATACACACAACCTAAGGTTCTACGTAGGACTGTGCGTCAGTCAATGCGGTTCAGCTCTAGCAATCCCGGAGGACTCGGTCGGAGAGACAGTATCGCTTCAGTGCTTGCTCAGCAGGGCATTAACACAAGGCGAGCAAGTCGAATGAGCACGACAACACGTTCGAGTGCGAGCGCGGGGACAGACCATAGGCCTTCGAGTTTAGCAAGCCTCCCGCCACCACCTGTACCTGACAAGAACCGCGAATCGACGGTCGATATGGCGCCGCCGCGGATGAGCGTGTCTGCGGAGGACGGACACTCCATAGACCTACAAAGTGAGGACTCGCACGAAAGTGTAAAGACAGAGACGTCCTCGGTGAAGTCGACTCCCCATCTTCTCCCACCTGTCAATTTCCCCGGAGAGTCATTCGCGGACTCGTTCCACAGTGTCACAGACGATGCGGGTGGCGCTCATCAGGGAGGAACGCCTGCGATTTCGCGCACGTCGTCGCTCGCGTCGATGTCTATGGCCCGCAGGCTGAGTTACATGTCCGAGCTGCGAGCGCGGCGGGATTTATCGGATACGGCGAGTATGTTGACGGTGGATGAAATCACACAGGAGGTAGAGTTGAGTCGGCGGAAGAGTATGGCGGCTAGCGTACGGTCCGGTGAGAGCGCATATGCTCCTGGTGGTGTTGGGGCGCCGTCGGTGGCAGAGGAAAGCGTAGAGGAGGAAGAACCGGCGACGGACACGTTGGTTGACGTTGATGATGACGAGAACTTTGAGATCATTGGAGAGGAGGAGGGGGAAGAGGAAGATGAGATGGGCTCGGATGAAGAAGACACGCTTGAGGATGAGGAGGAAGTTGCTGAGGAAGACGACGGTGCTCCCGTCAAATCCATAGGTAAGATACGCATGCTTCTATTCTCCAACTTAATCTCAACGAATACTTTTCAGGCAAGCGCGGCATGAAATGGATCCGAGGTGCTCTTATCGGCGCCGGGTCCTTCGGGAGCGTTTATCTTGGCATGGACGCCATGAATGGTCTTCTCATGGCCGTCAAGCAAGTTGAGCTCCCTTCAGGCTCAGGCCCGAACGAACAACGCAAGAAAGCCATGCTCGACGCTCTCGAGCGCGAAATCGACCTCTTGCGCGAACTCCAGCACGAGAACATCGTGCAGTACCTCGACTCGAGCTCAGACGAGAAGCATCTCAATATTTTCCTGGAGTACGTGCCCGGTGGGAGCGTGACGGCATTGCTGAGAAACTATGGCGCGTTCGAGGAAGCGCTATGCAGGCATTTCGTGCGCCAGATCTTGCAGGGTTTGGTGTATTTGCATAGCCGGGATATCATCCATCGCGACATCAAAGGCGCGAATATCCTTGTTGACAACAAGGGTGGGATCAAGATTTCGGATTTCGGGATTTCGAAGAAAGTGGAAGAGAGTATGTGATTTTTCAGCCTTCTATTTTTTTTCTGATCAAGGAAGCTAATTTACTGTACTTACAGCATTCCTTGGCGGAAGTGCTCGTGCCCATCGACCATCGCTGCAAGGATCCGTCTACTGGATGGCTCCCGAGGTCGTCAAGCAAGTCGCGCACACGCGGAAGGCCGATATCTGGAGCGTCGGGTGTCTCGTTGTCGAGATGCTCACCGGCAACCACCCTTACCCAACCCTCAACCAAATGCAAGCCATCTTCAAGGTCCGTTTCCGCTCTCTGCCTTCTTTCCTTTTCATCCTTGCTAATCACCGTTTTCTTTACGTTTCCTTCACTTTGTTCGTGCTATACAGATCGGCGGTTCCGCAAAACCTGCCGTGCCCGCCGACATCTCACCCGAAGCGGAAGACTTCCTCCAAAAGACGTTCGAGATCAAACATGAGGCGCGCCCTGACGCAGACGAGCTCCTGCAACACCCATGGATTGTCAACGGGCCCAACTCTTCTAATGGGAATGGAGGCGGGACGGGGAATGCGAGCGGCAAGACGACGGGCACAAAGTCGAAGGCAGCGAAGGCAGCATCGTGATTGTGATCATGATTGTGTCTATGAGACGGGCTGAGCCATCGGCAATACTTCGGTTTTTTCGTTCTTTTCTTTTGCGTTCGCGTTAAATATTCTTCACTACCTTGATTTCATCACTTCGCTTTCTCAAGTTATTAGCTTTCACACCCCTTTCTTCATTCTTACTTGATTTTCTCTTTCCTAATCGCTTCATCTCAGTCTAAGCACGAGAAAGAGATTCTAGGATGTTGTTTTGTGTTATACGATATACGATATGCCACCGTGGATAATATGTAGAAATGTGTGCGGGCTGAAACTTGCTTTGCAAAGAAATTATGAAGAATTAGATTACATGTACAATGGGGAGTGTGTTGGATTGTCCATCTGCATGAATGGTCGAAAGGCACTATGTATGTGTTCATGTGCGCTACCTGATCGCCCACATTTAAAGGAAAAGTCCGAACAAAAGTGTGAAGACGCCATCTTTTGATAAACCCCGCCTCGCTCCACGCCATTCATCAAAATTGGTTGCAACTATCCACCGCGTCTCACCGCATGCTTTGATCTGAAAGATGTTGAATCTGTGACTGAACTTGATGCTGAACAAGACTGCGCACGACGCAATCAAAGGCAACCAGTGCCTGAGCCGCCGAGGGTCGTTTCTCAAACGACGGGTCGAGCATGGGTCTGGTGAATGTAACGAGTTGGGGGATGTCGTATCCGTTGAGCTGCGATGTTCACATCAATTAGTCTTACTCAATATCCATGCAATCTGGCGATTGAGTATTCGCGTAAAGGAGGGGGAGGGACGTCAGATGAAACGAACCTTGCAAGCTCGTAGGATGACTACTGCGAGGGCCCATACGTCTACTTTGAACGGATCTGCCTCTAGACCTTGTTCAATTTCAGGTGGGTCTTCCGTGCCGTGCACACCCTGTATGCGCGGCTCCTCGTAGTTCGCAGTACCCGACGACGACTCGGACGATATCAATTTTAATGTAAACGAGGTTTCACCATTAGGGATAGTGTTGCGCTGTGGACGAGGAACGGGCGGGTATATACGGCTCGTTTCGAAATCTATGAAGGCATAGTGGCCATGAAAGTCTGTGAGGATGTTGCGCAGGGAGATATCGAGGTGTACTATCCGGTGCTCGTGCATGAAGGCGAGACCCTGTGTCATTAAATCGATCACAAAGTCGGGATCCATATGGCCCAATACTGCGGTCAGGATGTGTTTCAAGGGTTGGAGGGCTAGCGTGAGAGAGTGCGCACCTCGATGCATTGCCGGATGGCTCGAAGGAGGTTTACGAGCCCACATGGAACACAAGGATCAATCAACTGCGAAGACCATTCCTCCTGCACGATGAGAGCTAAGTCATCCTCCGGAACGGAGATCAAATCCAGTATAGCTAAGGTTCAAATGCTTCGATATCAATTACCTCCCATCAAGCTATCACATGCAGGTTGACTCACGGATGGTATGGTTTCTTGGGTCGTCACGTAGGGGAGGGGTAGAAAGTAATCGAACGACCTCATACTGGCGACTCCGCAAACAAGCCGCTTTGACAACTACGCGCTTCCCATCTACAATGCGTAGCCCTCGAAAGAGGGTGTCCGGCTATAGATCGGAAGAACGGCGTGTTCAAAGTCTGACGCGTCAGTTGGCTGATCCAGTTTTTAAAAACTAGCAGTCAATGAATGACGTACCAGGCCAGCGTCCCGGCACAATGCGTTGTCATTAGCCCGACAAGCTTTTGCGTAGGCTTCCTTCTCGCAGACATTCAGGCACGTATTTCTGTCTTCGTCGCGGAAGGCTCGTTCATAGTATTTGCGGACGTCGCAAGCGGTGTCGAGCTGGAATCCATGGCGCCCTAGTACGCTCCGGTAACGTTCCCAGACTGGTGCTATGCGAATGTTGACTTCGTCTTCGTCAGATGATGAAGCCGAGGACGACGAAGACGCTGAAGACCACGATGAGGAACAAGACCCCGAGGATGATGAAGCGTGATGGATACGAGGGTTCATATAGGTAGTGTCAAGGATAAGAGCCCAGTAAACGCGTGCGCCGAAGAATCAGGAGAAGGCTGGCTTTTGGCATATGAGGCACTAGTGGGCGAAGCAGCTGAATGAAACATCGACAGAGCTTTTATGATTTCGCTGTCTCCAGGCGCGAAGACCGAATAAACTAATATAGCAAAAGCGATGCACCATCTTGTAGACATGGTTTCG
Source organism: Hymenochaete sp. R1 (assembly GCA_019400425.1). Taxonomy (NCBI): domain Eukaryota; kingdom Fungi; phylum Basidiomycota; class Agaricomycetes; order Hymenochaetales; family Hymenochaetaceae; genus Hymenochaete; species Hymenochaete sp. R1. The sequence continues at coordinate 59,594 of JAFREE010000129.1, forward strand.
CGACAGATAGACATTTCCGGCAAAACAAGCTAGATTCTGAGTACCCAAGGGTGTCGCCGGTACCGGAAACGGGTTCACGACGTGCACGGCGTCCGATGCTCGCACGAGTCTAAGGACAAAGATGGAAACGGATTCGTGTGATCCTCGACTGTGGCGCCGAAGACTGGCCGGAGATTGGACATAAGTAGGAAGGAGACTCTCACAGTTTGACAAGGGTCCAGCTTCCCCTGTGCTGGCGGCCATGAACAATGAGAGTGTGTGAGTCGGTGGTACGAAACTGGCCGTGGTTCGACTTTCAGCCCTAATAGCCTACTACTCGTAGACTAATTTCACCCACGGTGCAATCCGCATTGAGAAATGGCTCCTGAATTTTGAGTGGAATCTGATACCAAATCCGTGGTAAGTGATGAGCAGAAGGTGTCTTTTCCGCCATTACCTACGGTGACAAGATATGCGAAAAAGACACGAGGGGAGCTTGATCGAAGGTAGATGTCACACTGAGCTTTGCCCAGTCCTTCTGATGTCAGGGTTCACCCAATGACCTTCATCATCAATTGTGGAAAGCCCGGGTCCACCGTGAGATGGCTTGAGACTAAATCGACCAGTTTCATGGGGTTTTTTTTAACCCAGAGGCGACGGCGAGGTCGCCATCATTTCAGCTGCAGCTTGCCAACAGAGCAGCAGTGTGATGGAGTCGAGCTACAGCCTATGACTGCCTTGGAAGATGATTTCAAGAGACAGGCCTAGGAAGGAGAGGCTTAAGGAGATGAGATTGAGAAATTCAATATTAATGAAAGGAAAAATGGAGCGTGGGAGACTAGTCACGTGGGTTTTCACGGGTTTTCGTCCCTGGCTGCTAAGCTTAAGCTTCTCCTCCCAACTTTATTTCCAGTACCATGGCTGTCTCTTTCTCTCTGAAGAAAGCAAAACCTTTAATTGCATCTAGCGCAGCATCAACACCGTCTTTGAAGAAGCCGAAAGCCTTCGCATCCCTAGACGATGACGAACCTATCGACGCCGCGCCAACCGCCTCCGCCTCAACCTCAAAGTCAACAGCAGCAAATCGGACATTAGCAAACCAGACCCTGAAGCTTTCGCGAGCGCAACAGAAAGTCGCTGATGAGGCGAAGAAGGTTGATGCATCCGTGTATGAATATGACGAGGTCTGGGAGAATATGCAAGCGGCGAAGGCACGTCAAAAGGAGATGAAGGATATAGAGGCTCAGGAGCGCAAGGTATGTTTTTATTCCCTTTCGTATTACCCTACCCATACTAACGATACTATTATGGAGTAGCCAAAATATATAGCTTCTCTGCTACAGTCCGCATCAGTTCGGAGACTGGACCACTTACGAGCCGAGGAAAAGATGATCCAGCGCGAACGAGAGGCAGAAGGAGATGAGTTCGCGGACAAGGAGCAGTTCGTCACACAGGCATATAAGGACCAAATGGCGGAAGTGAGAAAAGCGGAGGAAGAAGAGAAGAAAAGAGAAGGTATGCAATAATATTTCACTGGTGTGAATGTGCTCTAAACGAACTCTACAGAGGCGGAGAAAGCAAAACGGAAATCCACGGGGATGACTCATTTCTACCGACAATTACTTGACCGATCCGAAGAAGAACACAACGCAACGGTTGCAGCTACTCAGCAGCAACATCCTACAGCCTCTTCCTCGAAGCCACGCGGACCAATGGGCCCAGACAATCTTACTATCACCAAACCTGCAGAGCTCACTTCTTCCGAGGAAAGTCCAGCCCCAGTCACGCAGTCTGACGCAGACAAAATCCGACAAGCCAACCTGGAAGGAAAGGACGTTGAACTGAACGATGACGGACAGGTCATCGACTCGCGCGAGCTTCTGAGCGCAGGTCTTAACCTCAGTGCGCCGAACACGCGTAAGCTCGGACTTTCGAAGCGAAAGTCGTCAGCGGACGGCGACGAGGCTGTTGTTACGCATCGGGCCGTAGGGAGTGCTGCGACACAGCGGGAAATTAACGATCGGCGGCGGCGTGAAATTCAAGGACAATTAGCGCAGGAGAAGGATAGGACGGTGAGGGAGAGGGAAGAACGGGAAAAGGAAAGGGCTGCGAAGAATGTGGCGAAGAGGAACACGGAGGAGGACGTGAAGAGTGCGAAGGAGAGGTATTTGGAACGAAAAAGGCGGAGAGTAGAGGAGGCAAACAATCCAAACGTAGTAGACGGTGCTACGTGATAGTGTTTTCATTGTCTTACATTGAGTTGAAAATTCTACTGTACAGAGCACAATGTTGTCCAAGTATCATGGTATATCATTAAATCGATCTCCCACAATGTACCAATTATCATAGCAAATGCTTAATCCCCGTCCTTCCCCATTCCCATCTCACCCTCTTCAAATTGTTTTCGAGCACGTTTGATATCTTCCTGCATGAACAGTAGTTCTTCCATTCTCCCAAGCTTCTTGGCGTCGCCTGGTCGTGACAGAGCTTTTCTCAAGTCTTCGATCTGAAGACGACCCTTCTTGGCCGATGAGAGAGCTGTTTGACACTGGAAGATGTTTAAGTCAAATATATGAAAACAAGATATACCACCTAATGCTTACGACATCGACGATGTATTCAGTGAGGATTTCCTCCATGACAGCAACAGTATCGTGCGCGACATGTTTGTCGTCGCCGAAGCCATACATCAGCTTTGGTACTAGATTGAAGATGATAAGCATCAGTAAAATCATGAAGGAAACAACAATTTAAAAGGATATTCACTCACACTCTTTCGAAAACAGTCCTTTCAGCTGTGACTTCTTCCCACTTCGTCCACCAGACCCAGTACCAGTGCCCGTTCCTGACGTCCCGATACCCGTTGATGCATCCTTCGTCGAAAACGTTATATTCGAATTATACGCCGAGAACGTACTCGTCGTGGGTGCTGTCGGAACTGGAGCGACCTGAAGCGCCGACGTTGAGGTCGTGGGTGCTGTCGCCGTTGAAGGTGTCACAGATATAGGTGTGCTAACCCTCGTTGTAGTCTGAGCCCCTTGTTCCTGTTGCTGCTGCTGCTGACCCGTCTGAGTCTGCTGGTTTGATTGTTGCCCCTGTTGCTGTTGCTGCTGCTGTGCTTGTTGCTGCTGCGCTTGTTGTCGTTGTTGGTGCTGTTGATGAGCTTGGAAGTAGTTGTACCATGCCTGCTGGTAGCTTTGTGCTGCATATTGGTCTTGTGGCGGATATACAGGCGAATAAACACCCGCCTGAGGATTGTAATGCTGGAACCAGGACATTGTGGTCGTAGTTTACGATTGAGTTGGAAGTAGCCAGCCAGTGAGTGAGGTGTTTGCAATCGTGTCGATCATCGTCCGCGTAGTTCGGAGAACGACTTCGGAACTCACAGCCCGAGGCTGCAGCGGCAAGCGGATACAGCACTTGCTTTCCTTCTTTCAATGTCATCAACTACGTTCGACAGACGACGAATAAATGGTCCTGACGAAAGCTTCACCCCTGTGTACGAGGATGAAGATGAGGCCAAATCATCGACGAGCAAAGGCACACTCTCGCGAAAAGGTAGACAACCATCGGAAATCCGTCCAATCTGTGCGTCCTCTCTTTGTTTTCTGTTTTAAACCGAGAGAGCATTGATTAATATTTTCTCAAAAGTTCTAAAAACGGGTCTCATCAGTCAAGCAAACGGGTCTGCTTATATTGAAACGGAGAAGACGAAGATTACTTGCGCAGTGTACGATTCAAAACTTCTGTTCCTTCCATTCAATAGTAACATATGGAACATACAATCCGCAGCTATGGCCCGCGACAAGCAAAAACCACATCCTACAATGAAAAGGGAAAGCTTAATGTCGAAGTAAAATTTGCTCCTTTCTCGTGTACAAAACGAAGGGCGCCTATGCGCGTCAGTGTTCATCTGTTTGTCTCTTCCTTAGCCCATACGATTGACATGCAACTTCTGCAACAGGACGCCGAAGATCGCTCTGTATCAACCTTAATTCAACAATCTATCCTACCTGCCGTTCGCCTCGAACTCTTCCCCAAATCTACCATCGACATATTCCTTTTTGTGATTGAAAATGACGGCATCGAGGGGTGCGTTTCATCCGGGACGGTGGCAGCGAGTACAGCGCTAGCACACGCACATATCGACATGCTTGGCTTGGTTGTGTCATGTTCAGCTGTGCGTCTCGGCTTTTTTTTCGCTTTACAACGTATTTGACGCGCAAACTAATCTATATAAAAGGCACTCCTTGACAATAGCATTTGGCTGGATCCAAATACCGAAGAGGCTAAGGCTTCATCGGGATGCGTAACATTCGCATGTGTTCCTGCGCTGGGCCTTTCGACTAATATCTGGCAAACAGGGAGACTGACTTTAGAGAATGTAGAAAAGGTGAGTCATCTTGGCCGGGGCTTGTGCTCACTAAAGCTAAAGATGTGTATCGCACATCAGTGTATAGATACGTGTGAGGCGCAATGCCAGCAAATCCACGCTGTTGTTGCTCAGGCCTTATTAGAAACAATGCAGAAATGAATTCCATGTGTTGGATGCGGGAGAGCAATGATTCGGTAACGACTACCCTTGCCAGAACCTACGATCCTAGGAGACCAAAATCACCCGCCGGGCATTTTTATTTGACGAACAGAAAAGGTGCTGACTGTTCCTATCATCCAAGGAGTTTTGATAAGGATAGGGAGGATTTTCTGGTCGAGAAGTATCCCCATCATCAAATCACCTTCAGCTTCGCAGGCTGGGCAATCTGTAAGACGCTCGTAACCACAAATTTTCGTTACATTCACCTGAATGTATCCTGTCATCGGCCGTGAAATCTTACTGCCCACTCCGCCATATCTCATCGACGAAGTGCATTCATATAACACCTCATACCAGGCAAAATGCATTGATCATTCGCGGACTGAAATTGACACTAGCAATGTTGACATCGTATAGACCCATGGGCTTCGGGTAGTAGCTTGGCGAATGCAATTTGGTCTGGGGAAACATTTCAACGGTGACTTGGCCACGCAAACGAGATGGACCCACGTTACGTGTGCCCTTCAAAAAGCGCAAATGGAAAGCCTACAGACCAGGAGGTGAGTAGTATTACTTGGGGTACGCCTTGAACTTTGTAGCTGAGGCATTTCCACGAATGCAAAACTGCGTATAAATCTGAGCGCCTGCTCATCTGTATTTGTACCACTTCCACCACCACCGCCCCAACGCGACTCATTCAGTCACACTTGAGCCCAGAACATGTCTTCTAAAGGGAGCATTCCATCCAGGTCCAAACAAACGGTTCGAAATATGCTGACGCGTGCCTCGTCTCTCCCCCTCTCCAAGAAGCCCGAACAAAGTAAACGACGCGATGTCCTTCGTTCTGTTCCCGACTTCAAGCAGATGAAATGGGTCCAAAACCTCCCCCCTCTCGTTCAGGAGATCGTCAGACTCGAATGTGAGGCTCTCGCCCAGCCCAACGATGAAGATGTGTTTCACTATTCTGCAATCTACAAAGCCAGTACCCGCCACACTGAACAGACGGTACAAGGGGTTTTCGATAACGAGCCTGACGACTACAAAGACGATTTACAAGGTTCTTCTAACCCTCGCGATTGGGGTAAGGAGAAGTGGCACAACGAGGCTATCTTCGCCATGCGCTTTTTGACGCTTTACGGTCCGAATCCCTTGACTGGCACTCTGGGACAAGGGTCAGCTTCGGGCTTCATTGCTTCACACTCACTACTATCCGACAGTGCTCTCGAACTTGCTAAGACTCTTGTCGGGAAGCTTGATCAGAAGTGGCGAGAGCACTGGGCCCGTGTGCACAGGCTCAAAGTGGCGACCAAAGAAGAGCTCCAATCTACAGATGATAATTGGAAACTTTCGGAAGAAGTGTTTGTCATTTACACTCTACAAGCCTGGCATTACAACCTCGTCTGCGACATTCCGAAACTCGACTCTAGTTTGCTTAAGGGAAGTAAATCTGATAAGGGCAAGGAAATGATCGACCAAACGCAAGAGCATATAGAAACGGAGGTCCGACGCAAAGTGTCAATCATCGAGGGAGCACTCGGCGATTTGCTAAATATCCCACAACAATATATCGACTTATCCAAAGTATGGAGTAAAGAATACAAGAAGCGCACAGAACTAGCCGTATACGGATATCTTAAACCTACGGTACGTTAATTCGCTTTACCATGACGCCTGAAGTCTGATGCTGACCTTTCAAACCCGTAGCAAATTGGCGCCTAGAAGACTATGCACAAGTACATAGGCACTCATTTTCTCTACTCTTCAAATCCGGGCTCACTACTTCATACAGTCTCGCACAGTTACAGTGATTCTAAGTCGAACGAACCAAAATCAACTTTCTTCTATATTGGATTTACTATCTATCTCAAGCATTATCTCATCTTGCTCATTTTCGGCGCATGGTAACTACCACCGTGTAGTATGGATACTCAAACACTCCTTTGTCTTCATCTATCCATACTCGCCCTTCCCCTTCCTCTAATAATTCTTTGACGCCCTTCTTCACCTTACTCTTTTCTTCGTTGCCCAATATCGCAATGTAACTTTTGCTGCAAATGCGATTCTGGACATCCTCTATTGTCGTTGGTATAACTCGTTGCAGCTTGTGCTCGGAGTGAGGAGCAAAGAGTGTCGAATATGAGGGGGCTTCAAAGACGCCTCGCCATAGACCAAGACGGAATTGAGGCGTTCCCTGTTCGTACTCTTCATAAATATCACGGACCTTGGCTACCCAAGTAGCTCGATCGCTATAATTGATTTTAAACCACATGTTATGATAGTAACCGTAAGAAAACGTACCGATCCTCGAGATTCCAAATAAAGGCGACGACACCACCAGGTTTCAGGATCCTAGCAAACTCTTGTAGAGCAGTCTCGAAATTTGGGCACCAGTGAAATGCCTATTCAAAGACAACATAGAGTGTTACAGAATGTTGAGATATCGCTATGATATGATGAAAACGGGTCACCTGAGCAATGATGATAATGTCCGCCCATCCGCTAGAGACGTTTGTTTGGTCAAACGTACCTTCCTCCACGCTCACGCGCTCATCGCTGATAGACTTGGAGAAGAAGTCGCGCATGCCAGCACTTGGTTCATATGCTTTCAGTGCGCTGATGGAATCTGACCAAGACGGATGGACGAGCAAGGCTCGAGTGAATATGCCCGTTCCCGAGCCAATTCTGATTAATAGATGTGTGGGTATATGCGAGACACCAAAAAGCGATGTCGTCCTTGGTACTTACTCCACGATATTTATATCCGTTTTGGCATCCACAGAATTCCGAAGAAGTTGTAGGGCCTCTGGTTGATAAGAAGGACGAGCCCTTTGAGCACCCCAAACATTTATCGTGAATCAGCGCAACCATGCAAAACACATTCCAGGAATTGCTGACTTGTCATAGAGCTCGTTTGTACCTGTTCCAAAACCAGACTGGGCTAATTTGTGTACTCGCGAAGCAGGTGTTGCGATAGTGGTCATGGTTGACAAGAAAGAAAGGTGTACATTTCAAGTTGACTCACTCTATTTTCCGACACCGCCGGCCCGGTCACACGTGAGACCACCTTGGACTACGGAATTCTTGAGCTGAGCTCAGGCTCGGAGCTGCAGAAAAGCACGTCACTGTTACCTTCCTTCCACCAACAGACCAACGGTTCGCTTAAAGCCAGCGACCTCACTAGAGCACAGAGATCAAATTAGGAACATTGCCCACAGAGTTCGCGCAAAGGCCAGAGACCAGCCGAGGCTGGCACTAATATGCGTATGACTGCTTCCCCATTACTGAAAGCTTTCTTGCTTTTAGATTGGAACAGATGAGCTGAAGCAAAAGCCTCAGCCTAATAATTAGATGACGGTTCGTATTGGGAAGAGAGAGAGTTCGGTTCAACTGTGCCAGCTGTGCCGAGACGAAGAAGAAAAAGAATCGAGACCGTGCGTGCATAATTACATAATAATCATTACGATCACTAAGCAAGTTACAAAAAGGCACCCCCGGTTATTTCGCTTTTACCAGCCCAGGACCCCTGAAGCTCCCAAAAGAGGACTCCGGGTAAGGTACACCACGAAGTTCGAAAAAAAGGTGTACCTTGGGGGGTAAGCATCCCAAAATTTCCCCAAATTTCGGTGTACCTTAGCCGGAGAGCTCATTGGAGATATGGTTTCTCACGATCACGTGCATTACTATTTCTGGTTATTTTTTCTCACGCTTAGAGCATTTCTCGGCTCTGCATGATCTCATAATGTAAGCAACAATATTTACTATTGGCTATGGGCAATGATTTAGAAGACCTAACTCATGTCTAAGATATAAGTGAGCAGAGCAGGAAGAGATGCTAGAGAAGAAAGAGGAAATCCTACAAGTGATAGGCAACCTGTCAGTATCATCTGCCATCGGCGGCGGCGGCATCCTTTTTTTTAATGTTGGCCAATTGTGTTGTGAGCGAAGTGACACTAGTGACACTCGTGCATCCGAGAAATGGGCCGAAAAAATGCACGTGCTGTGCCTCCGTATTGATACAGAGGCAGCCATGACATACCGGGCTTACCCGGCCGACGAAAATGGTGTACCTTCCGGGTATACTATCGACATGACAGCCTTTTATGGTGTACCTTACCCGGAGGGTTAACCCACCGTGGGAACGTTTTTTGGTGTACCTTAGCCGGAGGGTTACCCCCCCGTGGGAAAATATTTTTGGTGTACCTTACCCGGAGTCGTTTATTGGGACCTTCAGGGGTCCTACCAGCCCCCAGATAACCCCTCCCCGCTCGATATGATGGACCGCGGAGAATTTTTCGAAGAGGACCAAACAACCGATCCTTTCGACTCCAAGTCCTCGACAACTGCTGACTAGGTCTTTGTCCTCAAAGATGCATTGAAAGTTACAGAGAAGAGGTCCAGCCTGAGTGTGGCTCAATATCTGGGACACGGCGACGGCGTTTGCTAGCATGACGAGCTTGTCTTTGCGACGCAATACGTGAAGCTACACTCAAAGGAGCTTCCTTTGTCTATCTGCGAATCGTTCGCGGGCGCTGCTCCTCAGGAAAAAGAGTCCTGAAAGCTTCTTGGCATCAGGATCTCACGACCAAATCAAAGAGAAGATTTGCGACGTCGATTTCACCGAGGAACTAAGTAGGGCCATACGCGAATGAGGGTCTCGAGCGAATCTATTACCCGGTTTTTGTGTTACTCGCGACACATGGAACGAAATCCATGTCAAGGTTTTGAAATCCGACATAGTTGCTGAGTTCGATGTACTCTGCGTCATGGCACATCACTATGCCTTGAACTACAAGATATTTAACATTCTCGGGCATGGTATGGCTGAAGTCAAATCTCTTCATCTGTTAGGAGGAGCATCAACAGATTCAACCAACATCATAACAGAGGAGACGCCTACCACGTATGGAGAGCTATCAGGAAGGCGAGCAGTCTTCTTGATAGAGTTGCAAGCCAATTAAAACGAGGGCGTCACGATTCAAGATCACTCGATTAAGTAGTTTCTACGGATTTACTGCAGTCACTGGCAGCTCTAAGACATATACGCCGCACAACCGAGGAATAATCGAATCATTTTTTGGAGTATCGGACTTACTTATAAACCGAGCCGTCTCCCCATTTTTTATCCTCCCTTCCCCTTCTATTGCTCACATCCATCCGTGCCCTCTCTTTCCTCCCTCTTACTATTCCAGGTTCCAGAGGACCCTCGGACGAGCGACTTCGTGACACGTTCCTACATTTTATGTAGATACTGGTGGCATCACGCTACCGCTACTTGCAAATTTTCGTTGATTATGAACCTGAACTACAGTGAATCGGCTGCAAGGCAGACCTTACGCATCAAGTAAGTTTCAGTCACATATGGATTAGTAGCGCCTGCTCATGGGAAAAGCACACAGAGCGCCACATGATTTTTCTATTACGCTGAAGAGCATAAGTAATCGCACTAGCGCTACTCACAATAAATACACATATGCAAAGTACAGTATGTATAAACTCGACAGAGGTGCAAAGAATCTGTAGTTCCTACTTGCTTTTGTTCTCTCACTCTCTCTTCGCCCATCGTTCTTTCTCGCGCTCGAGTCTCTAACTTATCATCTCGATAGCCCGACATGCCTTTCGGTATACACATACGTAAAGAAGGCACTCCCAAGCTCGCCTTCGATGATCCCGACGTCGTCTCATTCCTCGATTACCAATATTCTTTATTGGTCAAAGAGAGGGAGAACTCGACAAGTAGTACGAATCTCGATCTGGCTATCAAAGCCGCAACTGGCAGGGCGAAGGATAGGGCTCACTACGCTGATTCCTTCGACAACGACGCGGCTCACAGAGAACTCGCCTTCGCAATGCAGTTTCTACCTCTTTACGGGGAGAAGCTGCCTCCACATGTCCGAGACATTTTTGAGCATGCCTCAGAGGGTGACCTCACCGAGCATCCCTACAGGAAAGTTAAGACACTTCTGAAAAGTTTATTTGAGATGTGGAATGGTATCTACAATAAGGTAGTCACCGCAACTGACGACAACAGTGACAAAAAGAAGAAGCAGAAGATAACGCAAGCAGCTAGGGATTTCGACGAATACGCCATACTGGCGCGTCACTACGTCCTCAGCTACGATGTCTTCGACGCTCTTCTCCGGGGGATGCTCGAAGTCAGACACGACCACATAGACGAAATGGCTACACCTGATCTTTACGACCTCTTGAATAGCGACACATACAGTGCATATGAAGATTTGCAAAGAAGCCGCGGCGTCTTCGCAGAGGCGCTTAGGGCGATAGTAGATGAGAAGAGTTTGTCTGAAGCGAATCAGTGGTATGATGTGTTTCTGAAAGTCTATCGCAATCAGCTTTATGTAGTTCGTCGAGCTGCGGGGGGTTCATAGGTGTGGAGTGTTCCGCGGGGGGGGGGGGGGGGGGACAAGTACATTTTATTATACGTTGGTCGGCGGGAGCAT